>JAJGRW010000390.1:0-94177 GCA_025461045.1 Carex parvula | reverse complement strand
CCAAAAATGATAGAAACCTTCCGAAGGGTCTACTTTGTTTGCCATATTTCGAATGTTCAAATGCTAAAAGGTTTGTGAAAATAGTCTTAGTGTCATCTTCGATTTTTAGTCTAGGGATTTTTAGGACACCATATTCAAATGATATGTCGAGCATATGTTTCGTGTTGCTCTTTGGTTTGAATTTCAGGCCTGCTTCGTTGAGCTCAGTGGCAGAAGGGATGAACATCGAGGATATATTCCCGGTAGAATTCAGCAATGACACTGACGAGCTTCCAGAAGTCGAATGAGGAAATCTTCTTCTGAGCAAACCTTTGATTCTATTGGCTCTGAACATTGTGGTAAGATCAAATGGTTTTGAACTCAATACAACTGGCTTGTCTGGGTTGGGCACTAAATAGTGGTAATAGAGATGGACCAAATGATGAATTTCAACTGGATTGTCTGGAATTATGGAGTCTATGGTGTTACTGTGCAACAAAATACGAGCAATGTGTTTAACAAAAAAAATTCTATGTTCCTGGTTAAAACCAATCACCTCATGCAACTTCTCAACAATAAAGAAGGGAATTTGGTTCTCTAGAAGTAGCAAATCACGACTTATGAATTTAGAATTCCAACCAACCTCAAGAATTGAATACCAATTTCCTTCCATAGTTTTTAAGAAGTACTCGAGCACGAAGCATCCGTCAAGAAGCATCATCTCAACAAATGTATCGCTGTCAAGATCATCAAACGTTTCACTATAACACCTCCGTGTTCTCATTTCTAGCATCTTCATCTCTGATATACAGAGATCCAAACTTATGTTGTCGTCACGGGACAAGAAATCCCGCAAGAACCGCCTTTTTTGCTCCTCCAAGGCTCGGAGGTGCTTTTTACCACGGTGGAATGGGCCGATGGAGATGACAGAGGGCTGAAAGAGATTCTTCTTGGTTTGGGAAATGTTCTGTGGTGTGCGAAAGATGGTGAAGTTCTCTGCCTCGTTTGCATTGCCCCATAATGTGTCGAGTTCACGTTGCAGAGAGGCTTCGCGATCTACAACTTTCTGGGTTTTTTTCTTTATGGTGAAGTGCTTTTCCTCGATTTTTTTTTTCCCCTGTCGAGTTTAGGTTGCATTGATTCTGATGGAGAGGCTTCGAGATCTACAACTATGTGGGCTTCTTCCATTAATATTTTTTCGTGAATGGGAGAGTTTTGGTTAAACTTGAACAAAACGAACTTTAACATTTGTATTTATATTGATCATTAGTGTGGCCCCATCACGCTGAGCTGGAAGATGGGACCTTCACCAGATCTCTTCTAATTATTGTGCATACATAACCTTCATGCATAAGAAAATAAAAATGCTACTTTTCGACAGAGCCCTTGCATTATTGAAAAATCTTTCCTGAAATATTAAAGGTCTAACAGTGAACCACGAATTGCACAATGAATTCAGAGAAATTTAAGTCTTCCTAAATTCCATAATTAAATTTTCACGAAAAAGTATTGCACCAGCTCCGTCAAAAAAAAAATGTTCCAATGCTGATGCTTCTTTAATTATCTTAAAAAGTATATGATATTCTGATATAAATTTTGAAATTAAGTTAACCAGTCTCTTTAATTTCAATATATAATGCAAAAATACTGATGAATTACGTCAACTATTATTAGTGTGATCTTCTTATTTCATGCACCTGAGAGAAATAATTGAATTTCAAAATCACTGTTTTTCATAATAAAAAAAAATGAAAAAACAGTGATTTTCAAATATCCATAAAAAATAGTAAACAATTTCCAAAGAATGTAAAATTTAGTCTCGAAGCACATTTTAATATGGAGAACATGTTGAGCACTTCAGATTGACTATTTGAACTTTGAAAATTATAAAAACAAATTGTTAGCACCAAAACTTTGGTCATACCACTTTGATCTATCTTTTGATATTGATATGCTACCGTTGAAAACATTTTAATGAGATATAAGTAAAATAAAAACTTTAATTGAGACAGTAAATAACGGAATAAAAAACATGTTGTCAAGTATATTACAGATATCTACTGCTTTTAGTATTGCTAAGAGTAATTTAATCTAGATTTATCATTATTTTATAACCTCCAAAGAAATGGTTTATTATTAATTTAAAGACCCACGTGCATTCCACTTGTGGCCTGAAAAAACAATCGCACGGCTGAGATTGCATACAGTGATGGAGTACTACAGAGGATACGGAACCCTGGAACTAGAGGCCTCCGAGTATATAGGCCTGTTATCTCAATCAAAAATAAGAAAAGAAAAATCAAACCTTCGAAGTGTTTTCAAAAGTGAGACTTTATCAAGATTTTTCTTAGTACGTACTTTGAGGACATGCAGGAAGAAAACTGAGAAAATTAGCCTAAACTTTTCTTTATAGAATCGTTCAAACAAATTAACCTAAACTATAATCCAAAATTTAGTATTTTTGTTTAAATTTAACTATGTAAAACTATAATTGTTCATGTTTGCTTCAAAAAAATTATATCTAATACAGTATAAAATAGTTATGCAATAATAATTTCTAAACAATCTTAATAAAGTCAAGTACATTTCATAATATGTTGAAATTTCAGAATAGACAAATCTTAAAATATATTTTGATGCACGCCTTCATATGTTGAAATTTTATCGTTGATTTAAAACAACAAAAAAAACTGTAATCTAAAAAAATGAAAAGAATTATATATTTACATGCGAACAACTATATTACTTTAATTATAAGAAATATAAAATACTTTGATCTAATTTAATAATGTTTACAATGTTGATATATTAGTCAACAAAGTAAAGTTATACGTATTATAATTTCTAAGTACCATGCAAATGCAATCAGCATGAAACTGACAATAGTTTTTGCTTGTGTTAAATAGTTTGTATTTCTAAATTATGAAAGAAATTGTGCATACATATAATATTTTAGAATTCCTATATCTAACTTTCTATTTTCAGAAATCCCACATCTATAATAATTTTGGAAATACAATTATTTCTCTTCCAAAATTAATGATCTGGTGTAAAAATAAAATCATTACAAATAAACTATGCACATTTATATATGATCTCAAAATTTAGTCAATGTTGGACTCATTCTATTTGTATACATGAGATGAATATTTAGAAAATAATTTAAATCCAACTTGATATGTATAGTGAGGTTTAAAGATAGCTTAAATATTTTTTCTATCCTATAAAAATGATTTACTGCAACCAATAAAAAAATGAATATTAATTGTATTTTTGCATTTCAAAACTAATGTTAAACTTATTTTGCTCTCAAAATGAAATATATATACTACGAAATGGAGTAAAGAAATGAATTTCCCTATCATGAAAGAGGAAAGATAAAGTAAAGAATAAAACATATGGGTGTCCACATTACGAAAAGCAAAAGTATTTCACTATTCCTTGTCTTGCCATTATGCTCCACCTATTTCGAATAATTAAATCTTCAAATTTACAAAAGAGAAATGAAAATCAAAAGGAAAAGGTACCCCAGAAACGAAAGGAATATAAGTAATGAAAGGAATTTATTTGCCAAACCACATTCTCCAACTAATGTTAGACTTTATAAGGGCACACCAAAAAACTGTAACGCTGAACTATTCTGAGGAAATTAGACATTATTTTGTCCCGTAGTAGAAATTAATTAGTCAATTGATTTTTTCATGCTTATAAAATTTACAATATATTATGAAAAAAGACAAAAAGAAATTTCAACAAATGTGTAAGGCTACAAATGGAATGAAATTGCAAACCATAGAGTACATGCAGCATAGGCAAAATATAACACAAAAGCCGTAGCTATTTTGAATGATATTAATTGATTAACAAGGGTGCGCCAGGACTGTACAATAATTTGATATGTTTGTATATAGTAATCCAGTCTATTTAATTTGAAAGTGATATATTTGTTATTTAAACTGGTTATTTGGAACCAAGTCGTTAAATGACCAAGGACTAAGCTATATAGTTGATTCCGTTTTTTTTCTCTATTTTGTTAGCGTTGTAAATGAACAGACTGTCTGATGGATGTGATGTAGTTTTAATCATGCTATTTTCAGAAATCCTACATTTACAAGATATTTTTACTACAAGAATTATTCAAGTACATTATTTATTTAAGCCCCATAAAATTCAAGAAAACGATGATTGTAGCAAGTAACAAAATGATTTACTGCAACCAATAAAAAATGCGAGCTTAAATGCAAAATTTGATATTAATTGTGTTTTTGCGTTTCAAAACTAATGTTAGACTTATTTTGCTCTCAAAATGAAATATATATACTACGAAATGGAGTAAAGAAATGAATTTCCCTATCATGAAAGAGGAAAGATAAAGTAAAGAATAAAACATATGGGTGTCCAGAGTACAAAAAGCAAAAGTATTTCACCATTTCCTTGTCTTGCCATTATGCTGCACCTCTTTCGAATTATTAAATCTTCAAATTTACAAAAGAGAAAAGACGATCAAAAGAAAAAGGTTTCACAAAACGAAAATAACAAGTAATCTTTGATCCAAGCAATAGTATTGAATTATGGTTACTTATTATTGGGATAGCATGTGTTTGAGATTGTCATTGTTTCCGAAGTACAGTACATAAAAGAAACGAAATTACAAATTTAGGTTGAATTGAAAACTAAATATTTATCATCAAATGTTTTTCTTATACCACAAAGACAACACCCTGGTTTTATATATATGAATCGGACAATTATTATTATTCGCTATTGGGCTAATGGGCATACTGTATTGTCATTTTCAGAACCGTCCAATGCCACTCCATGAGATGAATATTTAGAAAATAATTTAAATCCAACTTGATATATATAGAGGTTTAAAGACAGCTTAAATATTTTTTCTATCCTATAAAAAGTATTTATTGCAACCAGTAAAAAAATGATATTAATTGTATTTTTGCATTTCAAAACTAATGTTAAACTTATTTGGCTCTCAAAATAAAATATTTATACTACGAAATGAAGTAAAGCAATGAATTTCCATATCATCAAAGAGGAAAGGTAAAGGAAAGAATAAAACATATGGGTGTCCACATTACGAAAAACAAAAGTATTTCACCATTTCCTTGTCTTGCCATTATGCTCCACCTCTTTCGAATAATTAAATCTTCAAATTTACAAAAGAGAAAAGAAAATCAAAAGAAAATGGTACCACAAAACGAAAAGAATAAGTAATCTTTGACCTAGCAATATTATTGAATTATGGTTACTTATTTATTGGGATAGCATGTCTTTGAGATTGACATTGGGATAGCATGTAAAGAAAAGAATTAGGTAGAATTGAAAACTAAAAATTTATTATCAAATGTTTTTCTTATACCACAAAAACAACACTCTGGTTTTATATATATGAATCGGACAATTATTATTATTATTCGATATTGGGCTAATGGGCATGCATACTGTATATTGTCCTTATCTTTGAATAGTTTTCATTTTCAGAACTGTCCAATGCCGCTCCAAGCATGAATTAAAGAGAAGTTTGGACTGGGCTGGGTTGTTATTGGGCTAATGGGCCATAGCTTAGATGCCTAAGTCAACAGAACTCTTCTTAAATGGGCTTACTTCCCAAGCAACCTCTCTCTCTCTCTGTCAACTAAGTTAAAACTTGAAATTTATCAAAAAGTGTTGTTTAATGTTCAGAGAGTAAAATTGAATTTCTGAATTTTCCATGACAGCTAGTTTCTATTGCCTCAATCTAACCATTTTGAGTAAATGGTGAGACTCAGGCGTCATCATTTTTCTTCACCATTTTCTGGGTTTTCTTCTGTTGTTTTGATTTGGTGTCCACTTTAGCACTCTTATATCCATTCATGGGACATGCTATTGTAGGAATTTGTCCAAATTACTCTTAATTATTACCATTTTTGTGATGACAAGTGGGGATATTGTTCCAGTTTAGTCAAATTATAACCAATTGCAAGTGACCGGGATGCTTTTTCGCAAGTAGTGAGAGATACTAATTATTATGGTAGAGTATGTTAATTAGGACCCAATAAGCTTAATTTGAGTTTTATTTTTTCTACCAACGTAATTTTGGTGCATAGTTCTTTCTGATTCACATTAGGACTAGTTAAGTTGATATTCTGAATTAACTATGTTAATTTAAAATATGATATTGCCCCATCTTGATTTATTTTCCAAAATGCAGTGCTTGTGTAAAATTGGCCCTGATTTACTTTTTTCACTCGTGCAGTGAAATATATAAATGGAATCACAAAGATATGTATTATAAGAGCCACAACAGATGATCACCAAAAAATTTGGGCTACTATAACCATGGTGCGCACTATTAGACTGGACTGGTAAGACTTTATCAACATTGTTGTACTGGTACAATAACAATGTAATATTAATTCCACTTAATTATAGACATATTAATCATCTGCTTTTTATCAAAATGCTTTATCCAGCTGTGTGGTTTTTCATTGTGTCTGGCCCTAGAATTATTTTTTTTTTCGTTCTAAATTTTCAAAAGTTCAATTTTCTGTGTCTCACATCTTTCTGTGTCTCTTTCAATTTTCTTATGCTGCAAAAGGTATGCAGGAGAAGGCCTTAGAATGCGACCAAACAAAAATTGAGATAATAAAAGCGTTACAAAACTGATGTCACAATTTTAATGTAATACAGTTAGACTTATTTTCAGAAAGCTGTTGATGACTATTTGCTGCTTTGCATCTTATAGTTTCTCTTTTATACTTGGTAAAGATTTTCTGATAGCAAACTAATTTCTTTCTAGATGTGCTATATCTACTAAAATTGCTATTATCCATGGATGATTTCTGGAGATTTTAACTAACAAACACAATTTGTTAAAATCAACTGCTACAGATGTAGATATAATAGAATGTACCTTAAAAAATTACATGTACTAAAATTGTTCAAAAACTAAAATGACCATAACAAATACGTAGGTACCATAATTAGTGTTTTAATATCATCGTAGCGATGTCTATTTTTACGAGCACTACACAATGCCATGCCCCTAAAGAAAGTGTGACGAGTCATGGACAAAACATTATACAAAACATATTAAATTTTTTTTTGATGGATATTACAGCTTGTCAAAGCGTTATACAAAACATAGAAGAAAGTGTCCTTTTTAAAATTATATTCAAAGTGAAAGATAAGTCATGGGTCAATTGGATTAAATTCTCATATCCGAAAATCAAGAATGATTTTTAAATAGCATGATTATCATATTACGTTTTTTTCATAAATACTATTATAATTAATTAGAATTTCATATTAACATTGATAGAACAATATTTAAATGATGATTATTGATAGAAATTTAGTATGGTAAATTTTCTTTAAATTTTATTTTTGTTGTTCTCAAATTTCTCCTTCAAAGATCTTTAAAATTTGGATTCACACCGAACACGAAAGTCAGTAGGATTTTCTGTTATGATTGCAATCGATCCAAATTCATTTTGATTGGATTTTCCAGTGAAAAATTATGATTAAATTAGTCCACAGAGGTCTGCAGTTTCGAATCAAAACTGTTTTCTAACTTTAACCAATTAATTGTCAATTTCCAAATTTTTTTCAATAAATTATTTAATTTCAAATTTAATAATTTAATGAATTTAAATTTATGATAAATAAAGATATAAAAGTATTAAATAGTAAAAGTATTTATTATTTAGAAACGATATTAATTAAAGTTAGTAACTAAATAACTTAGATTTATGGTGCGGTGTATTTATCTCGGATATTTGTTAAATTACATTACTGTTTTGGTTAAGTATTTATTTTATTTGTTAGATGAATTAATTATGCATATTGAAATCGATCAAAACATCTATGTATAGGTGTGCAAACTTTGTTTTGTCCAATTCCCTGTAGTGTTTGTATTGACTCATGTACTTTATTTAAATTTAAATAAAATCATGTTGCTGCAAGTTTCTCAAAAAGACAAGGGTGGGGTTTTTGTCCAAACGGCTTTGGACAAAGTCTCATCCAAAGTCAAAGCTAAACTGTCCGATCTATATCAAAATTCACACATTAAAATTTATTAAGATTTAAATATGCTTGCACGAATCTCAATACAAATTAGACGTTTAAGCTTGACTTTGGATGAGGTTTTGTCCAAAACTGCTTGGACAAAACCCAATCCCAAAAGACAATACATGGCCTGTAACCGTTGCTGAAAATAACCTTGAAAATTGAATATTAAAAAAAGAAACAAAGTAAAGGAAACCAATGATATATATATAGTGCAGAGTTAAAAGGTGCTTTTGAATAAAACTTCGTAGCAAAATCATAATAAACTAAAGAGAGACAAGACAGAACACTAAAAGGAATGACAAACAAGGAAGAAAAAATAAAACGATTGGAAAAATAACTCCATAACATACATGGTAACGCCACTTTTCTCTTGTTCAGTTTAGAAGCCCCGAATAGTACTGTGAAAGTTAAAGCATCATGAGCTCGGGGGAAATTTATAGGCATAAACTGCATAGAAAGATTGTAGACATGTAAGACCTAGAAGTATCAAAGCAGCCACGAGAGAAATTGCTGTCCACGGACTGCTAAAGTAATCACGAATCAATTTTGCTCGATGCCTGTTCCAGCTTGATTCACTGAATCTGTTCACTTCCGTGTATAATTCCGCCAAATAGTGATTGCTCCCCCAAGAACAACCTTCGGTGACCTGGTTGAGGAAATCAGCAAACTCCTCTTCACTGCCTAGCCAATTCTCAATGATTCTGCACTCTTGTAATATTGTCACATCATTTCGTGTGTTGACCAGATTATCCAAAGTTACTACAAACCTTGTAAAGGGTGACTGCTCTTTGCCATATTTGGAATGTTCAAATGCCATAAGGTTTGCAAAAATAGGCTTAGTTTTATCGCTGATTTCTAGTCTAGGGATTTTCAAGACACCATATTCAAATGATATGTCGAGCATATGTTTCGGGTTGCTCTTTGGTGTGAATTTCACGCCCTTTTGTTTGAGCTCAGTGGCAGAAGGGATCACCATCGAGGATATATTCCTCGTAGAATTCGAATGAGGAAATCTTCTTGTGAGCAAACCTTTGATTCTATTGGTGCTGAACATTCCGGTAAGATGAGATGATTTGGAACTCAATACAACTGCTTTCTCTGGGTTGGGCACTAAACAGTGGTAACAGAGATGGACCAAATGATGAATTTCAGATGGAGGGTCTATGGAGTCTATGGAGTCTAGGGCTTCAATGGTTTGTATTAAGGTCAAACAAATATAAGCAATTTCTTTAACAAAAACCATTCTATCTAGTGCTTTATTAAAATTACCAATCTCGTACAACTTCTCAACTATAAAGAAGGGAATTTGGTTCTCTAGAAGTAGCAACTCAGACGGTATGAAAATAGAATTCCAGCCAACCTCATTCAAAGAAAAGGAACTGGTTTCTGTAGTTCTTATGAAGTACTCGAGCACAAAGCATCCGTCAAGCAGCATCATCTTGACAAATGCGTTGCTGTCAAGATCATCAAACATCTCACTATAGCACCTCCGTGTTCTCATTTCTAGCAACTTCATCTCTGATATACAGAGATCCAAACTTATGTTGTCCTCACGGGACAAGAAATCCCGCAAGAACCGCCTTTTTTGCTCCTCCATGGCTCGGAGGTGCTTTTTACCATGGTGGAATGGACCAATGGAGATGACAGAGAGCTCAAAGAGATTCTTCTTGCTTTGGGAAATGTTATGTGGTGTGCGAAAGATGATGAAGTCCTCTGCCTCGTTCTCATTGCACCATAATGTGTCGAGTTCACGTTGCAGAGAGGTTTCAAGATCTACAACTGTCGGGGCTTCTGACAGAGGAGAGGATTCTGACAGTGGAAAGGGTTCAAGTTGCATTGATTCAGACAGAGGAGAGGCTTTGACATCTACAACTATCTGGGCTTCTTCCATTAATATTTTTTGGTGAATGGAAGAGTTTTGGTTGAACTTGAACAAAACGACCTTTAACATTTGTATTTATATTGATCGTTAGTGTGGCCCCATCAGGCTGAGCTGGAAGATAGAGCTTGGAGAATGATAGGCCCTTCATCCTCTTCTAGTTATTGTGCATACATAACCTTGAACCTTCATGCATAACCTTCAGGCTGAGCTTGGAGAATGGTAGGACCTTCACCAGCTCTCTTCTAATTATTGTTCCTACATAACCTTGAAAATAAATGCTACTTTTCAACAGAGCCCTTGCATTATTTAAAAATCTTTCCTGAAATAAAGGTTTAACAGTGAGCTACGAATTGCACAATGAATTCAGAGAAATTTAAGTCTTCCTAATTTCCATAACTAAATTTTCACGAAAAAGTAATGGACCAGCTCCGTCAAAAAAAAAAATGTTCCAATGCTGATGCTTCTTTTAATTATCATAAAAAGTATATGATATTCTGATATAAATTTTGTAAATAAATTAACCAGTCTCTTAATTTCAAAATATAATGCAAAAATACTGATGAACGACGTCAACTATTATTTGTGTGATCTTATTATTTCATGCACCTGAGAGAAATAATTGAATTTCCAAATCACTGTTTTTCATAATAAAAAAACGAAAAACAGTGATTTTCAAATATCCATAAAAAATAGTAAACAATTTCAAAAGAATGTAAAGTTTTGTCTCGAAGCACATTTAATAAGATCGACTATTTGAACTTTGAAAATTATAAAAACGAATTGTTAGCACCAAGACTTTGGTCATACCACTTTGATCTTTTGATGTTGATATTATACCATTGAAAACATTTTAATGCGATATAATAAAGAAAAGGTTAAATTGAAACAGTAAATAATTGAACAAACATATGTTGTCACGTATATTACAGATATCTTGTTAATTAAATAAACATAACAATTAATATATTATAAAACAACATATAAAAAATGACAGCTGTTATCAATGTGTAATTAGATATTTTGTTTTAACAAGTCTTAAACTTTAATTGTTTAAATGAAAATGTAGTTAATACATCTTAGTTGTCATTATCATCTTGATAGTTGATATAATGTATAATATCAATTATAAATTACATAAGTTGTTTTTGGTTGGATCCACCTAATTTGGATCACAATGTCATGAAAAAGAATTAAACCCCATTAGGGCCTTGTAAAACCCCATTACCGGTATCACAGTAACATCCCCGAGACTATAATAAACTTCATTAGGGCTTTGTAATACCTCACCACCGATGTAAATGGATACCATAAGACTCATTTTGAACCAAATACACAAAAATCTAAAATTATAAAATTAACTAAATTAATTATTAACCTACTGAAAAATAAAAATAAAATTGAAAAGGTAAAAAACTTACAGATCAGAAGTGCTCTTGTCCTAGGAGAGAGAATGGGTGAAGGTGAGAAATGAAATCCTGCCTCTGGGAACGCTTATATAAAATAATAGGGGCTGCAACGACAAATGGAGGCCCCAAAAAATTGGACTGCCAAGTGTCATTGCGGCCTGATATATTTCAAATTCTCAAAAGGAAGTGATTTTTGTATTTATTTATTTTTTGGAATATGGTATTAATAAAAATTTTGATTTTGTCGACTATGTTGTCTTGGAGAAAATTTACAAAATTTACAAGGGAAATACCAGATCAAGGCTCTAAAAATAAAGTCAAAAAGTAAGGTCTTGTCTTTTGAAGAAGCCAAGAGGCAATTACACTCCGCTAATCGAATCCATTAAGTAGCTAGCTAGACTAAATAGCTAGAATATCAAGCACAACAAACGAAAAAAAAAAAAAAAAAAACGAGAGATATACGTCAGGATGTATTATCCAATTTCTATAATTTAGAAAATAACATTAAGTAGACTGTCCGTGAGTATTATTTATATGTGAAAGATCCAAATTTGAAATCAAACTCTAAGTATATATACGTTAAAAAGAAATATCATGACTTAAGTCTTTTCTTTCACTCAAAAGAACAAGTTCATATAAAATTTAATGTGAAATTGAAAGGTAAAGTACTTTATTATTTTTGCAATATTTAGAAGCATATGTTGGTTAATTAAGACCTACGACAATACACATAACAAACAAAATAAATTTCAATATATAATCCTTAATTGTGTTTTAAGGTTAAAGTTCTTTCGCGCTGAGCTGGAAGATAGAGATTGGATTGTGGTAGGACCTTCACCAGCTCTATTGATTAACGTCCCGAGTTGAAAATGATCTGCTAGCAGTTTTGTATATAATACATAAGACCTGACAAGTTCTTCAACCTAACCTTTTGGAGAATTTAATTATCATACACTATAGTCACTACTTCAATAACGCTAAGCACACACTGTACATTATACACGTTTTCTCAAAATTTATATTAAATCCGTGTTCAAAACAAGAAATTCACACTTCTAAAAATTTGCTCCAAAATTTATACACGGTTTTTATTAAAAAAAACTGTGTAAATATGTTCCAACATTCATACACAGGTTTTTTTTAATAAGGAACCATGTACAATTGGACCCAATTGTACACGGTTCTCTATTAAAACCGTATATGAATGTTGTTGCGCATATTAGATGCACGTATATGAATGCTCCAACAATTAATATGTATGAAAACATTTAATTATTAACTATTAATGACCTAATTTCACTAATTTTCTTTTGAGTTAGTCATTGGTAACTCTTCATAAACGCATATTTGTCAGTACTACATATCAATATCTCTGTTTTCAAAGACCTCAGTCGATGTGAACTCTTCAATATGATATTCATATGAATATGTACATGTAGATCAAATTTTACATTTGTATACATTTTTTCACTATTTTTTATGATAGGTCATTCAGTAGTAGTGAGTTTTTACCTATTTAAACGATAAGAAATAGTGTGGGTCTATTTCTCTCTCCTCGTCCCCTTTTATATATTACCATCTAAGCAGGCATTGCATACAATGCCTACGTAGAGTCTCTGAGATCACCGCAGACATTGCCTGCGTAAATGGTAATATTGGATTTTTTTCATAAATATATGGTAATCAACATTTCAATATATTAAGATAGTAGATAAAAAAATTCAGTAGATTGGAATGCTTGTACACAACTTAAAAGACTTCTTCTTAACCCAAGTAACTGTTATTTTTTCCTTGAAATGCCTCTTTAATTGCAATTGACTTCCAGCTCTCCTATAGGCTAATACGTTGGGAGACCAATTCTTAATTCCAAATATAATGTTCACAACCACTACTCGGTGAATAAACCACCAATTATTTTCAGTAACACTAAACAAAATTGGGTCATTATTGATTTTTATTATATTACCTTTTCCTAATAATAAATTATAGATCATTTGGTGGAAACTTATATTATTAATAGTGAAAACAAACAGACATTCGATGAAACAAAATTAAAAATTCATTTATAAAATTTAATTTAATTTTAATAATAATGATACAAATACTAGATAAGTCCTTAAATATTTTAAACCTTTTTCTTATACTTGAAAACTTCAGGACTATTTTGTAAATGTTCATTTGATAACCTTAAATCAGCCACCTCTGTTGATTCCCATCTAAATGAGCCACCTCTCTTCTGTCCTCATGTGCGGAAAAAAAAAGGTTTCCATCACTTGTTTCCCTTCGCCAGTACATGCTC
This sequence comes from Carex parvula, assembly GCA_025461045.1. Taxonomy (NCBI): domain Eukaryota; kingdom Viridiplantae; phylum Streptophyta; class Magnoliopsida; order Poales; family Cyperaceae; genus Carex; species Carex parvula. Next base: position 80,547 of record JAJGRW010000390.1, on the reverse strand, counting down.
CTTTCTCTGATTCGTTGTGTCCTTCACCGATTCAAAAAGATGGTGAAATGATAAATTTTACTTGTTGAATTGTTTTTATTTTAATAAAAGCGGTCATATTCTACCGATTTTCATTAAGAAAATCACAAGGTTCTGTGAAAATGGTACCAAGCCGGTACCAGCCCACATAAGTTCTTACATCATGTCTAGAATTATTACAAGCACCAAAGTAGCTATAGATATTAACAAAAGAGCAAACTAAATGCGAAAACTAAATTTGCATGAAGGTCTTGCATGTACATCAATAGAAAATCTGATCATCAGATTGCGGGATACGTGTCTAGCAGGTCTTCGTCATTGGACTCTATGCTATACATTGCTGTCATATCCAAATTCCTCTCTAAATCCTTTGCACCTAACACTAGTACAAAACAATTATTCATATAATTCCATAAAAAGAGAAAAAAGAGAGCATAAAACCATATGCCATTTTGCAACATCTCAATAGTTGTGAGGACCCATAGGATCCTCTCTAGTCCACACCAAACTAACTTATTGTTGAATTATTATTAATGCCAATTCTTGTTGGAAAATAATTTAATCCACTAGTTATACTCATAAATTTTCATATGATCATCTCGCCTTTGGGATTTCCAATAAGGTAATTAGACTTTTTTTCGTAATTTGAATTTACAATTATTTGTTACTTTGTTAAATTGTGAATGATTTATATCATGAGAATTAATATGTGAGCATGAGAATTGGTTTCTGTATGCAAAATATGTTTTGTTTCACAATGTAATTTACAACAACAAATTTAACAAGTTCAGATTGTGTGTTTTGAGTTCACCAGTTCAGAATTAATATGTTTTGTGATTGGAGTGTGAATTGCCATGATGGAATTCATGTATGGTTTTTGTCTTCATCTAAGAGACTAGCTAGCATGCGGTCTTGTTATATATTCGAGCGTAAATCACATATATTTGTGGTATTTAATTTAATAAATTTAATAGTATTGAATTGTATAAAACTTGTTATAGAGACGCAATGTTAAATAACTGTCTATAAAGGTTTATAGTTGATTCAGTTTTGTTACTTTTTCTCTCTCTTTGTTTGACAAACCAAAAATAGATGTAAAGATATTGCTATATCACTCTTGAGAGGGTCAAGTATAACATTTTGCGTGCTAATTAATTTAACATCTCTTGCCCATATCTCCTACCATATATCATCACTCATGCTAATGTAGGTATGAGATCATTGAAAAACAAATTTCAACCGCTAGTTTGAGAGTTAGCTAAATAAATTGTTTAAAAAGACAGTCAAATAACATCAACATCTTCGGTAATTTTTTCTTTCAAGAAAGAATAAATAAATAAATAAATCTCACACATGTTTGACAATGTATCTTACAGAGTATCAACCTTACCCAGAGAAAGACAAACATGAGCTATTTTTAAACTGCTTAAATCTCTCGGGTGCAAATGGATTGGATAAGGATCGGATAGTGATAAAACTATATCCGTATCCACTTTTATTTTTCGGATACGGATACGGATCGGATATTAGGAGGATATATGCGGATACGGATCAGATATCGGATATACATAGATATATACATAAATATTTTCATAATATATATTAAACTAGAGGAGGGTTCAAATGCATCATGATTTTTGTGCTCCAATATGCTCCACATCCTTTATCTCAATTTTTAAAGTCCGAACAGTCAATCCGAACCGCTCAACATGATCTTCATAATAAAATCAGCTTGGATACCAAATTTTATATTTTTTTACTATTTTTTTAGATAGGTACAAAATCACTATTTTAAGGAGATTCTGGACCATCCGATAAAGTGATATTGTACCTATGTAAAAAATAGTAAAAAAATTCTAAAAAATATAAAATTTGGTCTCCAAGAAAATTTTATTATGAAGATTATGTTGAGCAGTTCGGATTGACTGTTCAGACTTTGAAAACATAAATAAAGAATATGAAGCATATTGGAGCACAAAATTCATGGTGCATTTGAACCCTCCTCATTAAACTATATGGTTTATATCTACTATATATTTGAATACGGATAATTAAAATTCAAAACCATATCCGTATCGATATCCATACGGATATTCGGATATCGGAAATCCTTATCTAATTTTTGAATATGGATCCGGATACGAACGGATAATATCCGACCCGTTTCCAACCCTACATCTGATGCCGAACTCTTCAATGAGTTGTTTCTTTGATTGAAATGAAATCCATAATATTCTCCGGTTATAGGGAGTCGAACTCTTAATTAGATGTTTACAACCAAAATTCTAATAATAACCCTTTACTACACACTGATCATGATAATCCTAAGCATTCAAACAATAACTTGGCACTTTTGTAGCTAGTCAACTTAGATTGCCAAGAACATGCCTTTGGTATAGTGACAAAGTCACATGGCTCCCATGTTGGAGGTCATGGGTTTCAAATCCACAAAGTGGGAAAATTCTCTCTAATATAAATACAGAAAGTGGGAAAATCCTCTCTAATATACATACGGAGTTGAAAGTGTGTTGGGTGTCTTGACCCCCAATCCATGATTTAAAAAAAAAAAAAACTTATATTGGCTACCAAAAATAAACAATAAACTGAGTCAATTATAAAGCTCAGTAACTAGTTATTTTCCGACACTGTTCTCTATAACAAATTTTGTACAATCAAGTGCTTTATATGCATCAAATTAAGCACTGCAAGTAAATTTAATATATGCCAGCATATTTAATGGGACAATCGCATGCCGGTCTCTCAGATCAAAAGCAAGCAATGTATGTGAAACTCATTATGGCGATCACACGCACCAATCTCAAAGAAAAACATAAAAATCGAAATTTAATAAATATTAATCTCATGCACAAACGAACTTTTATGATATAAGTCATTAACAATTTAAAAGATAACATATAATTGTAAATTCAAATTATAGAAAAAGCAGTTTATTGGATTGGAAATCCAAAAGGCAACGACATGGAAATTAATGAGTAACTCGGGTCAATTATACTTTCTTTTCAATCAAGGATCTCACATCTAATAACAATTCTACACGCACATTTCTCATTTCACACTCTTTTTGAACCGGAGGAGAAGAACAAAACGAACGGAATTATTTTTCTTTTTTCTTGTTTTGTTCATCAAGTGAAGGTCACCGAAGAAAGAAAAGAGGGTCATGTACCGGAGATGAGAACCGGAGAGAAGCGGCTCATTTAGATAGGAATCAAGAGAGGCGGCTTATTTAGGGTTATTAAATGAACATTTACAAAATAGTTCCAAAGTTTTCAAGTATAAGAAAATGTCCAAATTATTTAATGGCATATGTACTATTCCGTTCATAATATTCAAAACATTAATATTAAAAAGAATCACCCAACTCTTATAATTTTGTTTATTACAATAAAAGTTCTCATCGATATATCAATAATTTTAATTATTACAAAACGTCATGTAATAATAAATTCTAGGGTGTTATAATCCTTGCAGGAATATATGAGTTCTCTGCAAAATATGGTGTACATGTATAATAAGAATTTCTCTTCGGCAGTATATATATTGACGGAGCACCGTTACAGTTTCCGTTTAGTTTTGGGACATTATAAATTATGGTAATTGGTTAGTGTTATAATTTTGGGTTTGCCTATAGTATCTCATAGAATTACTTTTAATAATTAACATAACAAATTTATCTGAACTCTTTTTTTTGTGAGTGGCTTTATAATTTCTTCTTTCTTAATCAATTTATATAGAAATATAACTTTTGGCTGCATTAATTAAAATTTATTTGAGCAGGTGATCAATTGGGAGGCACGTTCATGGAGCACTAATATAGATTCCATAGAATTTTGGAACCTCATAAATCATGGTAATGATCATTCGGTGCTATAGTTCTTGGGTTTGCCTCCATTATCTCATGGAATTATTATAAATAATGCAGACAACAATTTTTTGTGAATTTCATCAAAAAAAAGAATAGACAAATTTATCTTGGAGGTTGTACGTACTTCCGTGTTAGCACCGGAGAAACATATCATTTTTCTTTTTCTATAATTCCCTTCTCTTATCACTTAATACGGTGGCCAATTCTCAGTTCTTAATTCTTAATATAATTTTCACACCTACCACTTGGACACTAAAAAATTTGCCAATTATTTGATGTGGTAATTAATTTAATCTATCTTACCGGCCTCTCTCACCATCCTCACTCATGATTATGTAATCATTAATAAACAAATTATGTTCAACAACTAGTTTGAGAATTATCGAAATCAACTGTATAGAAGGACAAGTAAATAATTTAGGTCATCAACATGTTAGGTAATTTTTTTTTAAGAAAAAATAAAAGACGAGAGAAGAAAACAAAACATCTGACACATCTTTGAAAAGCATCTATTACCTTCCCTAGACACAAATTTGAGCTCTTTCTAAAATGCTTAAATTCCTTAACTGGTGCCAAACAACTTTCATATATATGGTGTTTGTTTGATAGATATTAAATCCGTAAAATTTTCCAATTATATGGAGATGAATTCTTAATTAGATTTTCACAATCAAAACTCTTATTAGAACCCTTTATCAATTTGTTCATTGCTCGTTAGTTTGTTAATTCTTGCTGAGCTTAAGTTCATATTGGCATTTCTCAAAGAAGTATATATGCATAATATCATATGATGTAGTTAGTAGAAGGACCAGTCAAACTGTCTCAATTTTGCAAACGTTGTATATAGAGAAGAATTTCATATTAAATTTGATGGCAAATCAAATAATGTGCAAGGCCCATAATTGGGACGAGCTGGAAAGCCCATTGCTCTGGCTGTACTACATCTCTGATCTGTCACTTCTTTTAAAGGCCCACGCTTAGGGAGTACTACTGCTCTAATTTAACATATGCCCAGGTGCTCAAAATAATAATTAAAACAACATAAAAAATCATGATGCTTCATTATTAATGAATGTAATATATGTTGTTTTATTTACCTCAACTATATTGCATAAATCAAGTACCCTCGTCATATCTCGAATTTTGACCCTCTGAAACATACCTAAAATTGTTTTTTAGCACCTTCTATTAGTTCGTTAATTTACATCGCCTATAAAAATAAAAATAAAAACACAAGATCCATGTTATGTGACAGCATAATTTCGCATAGGTAGTTTAGGTGCGAGGTTGTTAAGGTAGGTCGTGATGACAGCGTACTTACTTACCAAACACTTACATCCATGTTAAGAATCAAACTAGCGAGAGAATTGAAACCTTAATTTTTATCTTTTGAATATGTACTTCTATTTAATATTTTTTATCTTTTTTGTTTTTTATTTGTTTTTTGCTGTTTTTTTTTAATGCTCAAATGTTTTGAGCAGAATTGAGTTTATATTTCTAGTTACATACCCTTGTAAATACAAAATGATTAATGAAAAAGGGCTAGACCCTGTTTTCTTTGTCAAAAGAATCAAACTGGCACAATACCTTAGGACTTAGTATGGACCAAAGAAACGTCTAGAGTCTTAGTGGGTTCCTAGATCGAGGTTGAATAATTCCACCTTATGTACCTAACCGTGATGAATATATACTTCTGTGACGAATAATTAATTCCGTCCACTGTATCAGCACAACAGTCATCAACAGTATTTACGGAAGAAATAATTGTAAGATAAAATAAAAATTACTTTGTTGCTTGACACTACAAGTTAAGTTACTTAATTAACCAAATAATAGTTGCCCCTATCTCTTTTGATGTTGATCTGCTGCCGCGCACTGAAAACATTTTAATACAATATAAGTAAAACAAAAGAGATCGAAATATGTTTTCACGTATGCTACAGATACAAACTAATTAAAAAAAAATGTAACATGTTAGAATTAACAAGATAGAAAATAATTAAATACTAGAGGGGGTTCAAATGCCTTCATGATTAGTGTCTTTATTCCATCATACCTTCATTTTTCAAATATTATTTTCTCTACATACAAACAAAAAAAATTATCATGTACAATATGATTATTTTTTCTATATTCACAACTAGTTGTAAAATGTAGGTACTATGTGCATGAGTTGTCATTTTCATCATGACAATTGGGGTCATGTACAATATCAATTATAAATTGCGAGGTCAATGTCATAAGAAATAATTAAAACATTGTATATGATTGGATCCACGCAATTAGGATCACGTACAAAAGCGAGTCCACTCATTTGTGACAGAGCATCAAAAGAATTTTCCAAATTACTGGATATGTATTGTAGCAAACATTAATTGTACTTAATTCCAATATAATATCAACAAAATATATAGCTAATTTTTACAAAAATTTCCAACCTGCATACAGTTCTCAGGTGATGCGAGAACATATATGTTGCAGGAGGTTGATGGCATTGCTTGCATGTGTCTTGTGTTCTGTGAAGAATGCTTGAAATAGTAGGTGATTATTTCCTTCTTTCTATGTGATTGTAAATGTCGTGTGAATATGTTTTGTGCATGGCTCATTACTGAAGAGATCTCACTTTTGGCTAATTAATTATGCTACGAATGTACTAAACATTTTGGTGTTCTGACATTAGATCTTCCATTGATTTGTTCTTGTCTCCATAAAAATTCACCCTGGTTAATGATTTCATACTTTTAACTTTATTTTTCACTCTCTTCCATTTCTTAGAATCTTTTTAACTAGAGCCCCAAATCTCGTCGTTGCTTCCATTAATATTCGAATTTTATATGTATTCACTATCTTCCATTTAATTTTAATTAGCCATGTGACAAGATCAATTAATTTATTTTGACACCGCAATTTCGGCCTTATTGCAATAAAGAAAAATAGTCATCAACGTGATTAAGACCTCAAACATGAAATTAACTAATTTTTGGAGGTTAGAAATGATTTAATATAGAAATTAACAGAATTTTGTTTGATATCATAAATTTGTACAATAGAATTTTCTTTATATCAAGCACCATACCATTAAAGAAATACATTTATTCCATTGGATTAATAAATCCATATTCATTTTTAAATCTGTTAATAAATATTCAATTTAAGAATGAAAAGGGCTGACATTCTATTTCATGAGATTTAGTTTTGGTACTTTTGAATTCTATAATGGCTGCAGTTGTATGAACAAGTTGGGAATGGGCCCATGTAGGCCCATGTAAGCCCAATACTTTTGAATTACCATAGGATGCTGTCTGATCTGTCTGTAATGGATTACCCACATATGGCAAACTAGGACCTGCCAACGTCAACGCAAACAGACGATGGCGTTTCTATATTAAACGGCTTATTTAACGACCGACAAACTATTATTCCCATATGTGCCTAATTTCCAACTTATGGCGTTGGAGATAAACGCCACTAGTTTGAGCCGATGGCATATGTGTATACCTTTCCTATCGGGGCGATAGCTATCGGTTTGGAACCCGATTGCAGATTGCGATTTGAACCGATGGTGAAGTGTTTTTCTGTAGAAGTGTAAGGATGTCGACATAATAGAATGTACCTTAAAACTACATGTGATAAAATTATTCAAAAACTAAAATGACCATAAAGATGCCACATAATTAGCGATCTTTTAATATCTCAGTTTTAGAACTGAAAATTTAATTGTACTTTTAATGTCTATAGAGGTGTTCCTGAATCATTCTTTGATAAGGAATCTTAGGTCTTTCTGTAAGAAGCTTTGTAAATATTTCTCTTATTAATATATATGTTAATTAGTTGGAAAATTTCCACTTCCCATAAAAAAAATTGTTCTGCATGCCAGCTCTTACATATTTTTTAATTATGAGCGCTACACAATGCCACGCCCCTAAAGACATATATATGCCAACGTCAAGCTTAAATTAAAAAAAATGTGTGACGAGTTGTGGACAAAGCATTATACAAGTACATAGAAGAAAGTGTGCTTTTTAAATTCATATTTCAAAGTGAAAGATAAGTCATCAGTCAATTGGATTGAATTCTCATATCCGAAAATCAAGAATAATTTTTAAATAGCGTGATTATCATACTACGCTTTTTTTGTTTCATATATAAATACCATTATAATTAATTACATTTTCATATTAACATTGATAGCACAATATTTTAGATGGTGATTATTGATAGAAATTAAGTAAGGTAAATTTTCTTTAAATTTTATTTTTGTTCTCAAATTTCGCCTTCAAAAATCTTCAATACTGCTTTTATGTGTTCCGAATTTGGATTCAGGCTGAACACATAAGTTGTAGAATTTTCTATTATTATTCCATCGGATCCAAATTAATCTTGAATGGATTTTCCAGTGAAAAATTATGATTAAATTAGTCGACGGAGGTCTGCAGTTCCAAATCAGAACTGGCTAATTTCTGACTTTCACCAATCAAACGTCAATATCCAGATTTTTTAATAAATGATTTAATTTCGGATTTAATATTTTAACGAATTAAAATTTATGATAAATAAAGATTTATAATAACTAATAATAAAAACATATTTTATTTAGAAGCGATATTAATTAAAGTTAGTAACTAAATAACTCAGGTTCAAACGTGAAGAGAACGCTCCAGGAACCTACGGAATTCCAAGTGTGGTGCACTCATTCTTATAGTTGTTAAATTACTTCACCGTTTTGGTTAAATATTTATCTTTAGTTTTGTTAGATGAATTGTGCATATTGAAATCGATCAGGAAACATTTTGAATTTGCTTAGACCACCAGTAAATGAGATTTTGACCAACAGATTTTGACTTGTAGAAATCTTACGAAAGATCGATGTATAGGTTTGCATACTTTTTTTCTATTTAAATTTCAATAAAATCACTTTGCTGCCAAGTTTCTCAAAAAGGACAATACATCACTGTAACCGGTGCTGAAAATAACCTTGAAAATTGAATAATAAAAGAATCAAAGTAAAGGAAACCAAATATATATAGTGCATAGTTACAAGGTGCTTTTGAATAAAACTTCTTAGCAAACCATAAACAAAAGACAGACAAGATATAACACTAAAAGGAATGACAATTGAAAAAACAAGGAAGAAAAAAAAAACAATTTAAAAAATAACTCCTTCCTAACATACATGGTAACGCCATTTTTCTCTTGTTCAATTTAGAAGCCCCGAGTAGTACTGTGAAAGATAAAGAATCATGAGCTCGGGGGGTATTTGTAGGCATAAACTGCATAGAAAGATTGTACACATGTAAGAACAAGAAGTATCAAAGCAGCGACGAGAGAAATTGCTGTCCACGGACTGCTAAAGTAATCACGAATCAATTTTGCTCGATGCCTGTTCCAGCTTGATTCACTGTATCTGTTCACTTCCGTGTATAATTCCGCCAAATAGTGATTGCTCTCAAAATAAGTACCTTCGGTGGCCTGGTTGATGAAATTGGTGAAGTTCTCTTCACTGCCTAGCCAGTTCTCAACGATTCCGCACTCTTGTAATATTGTCACATCATTTGGTGTATTGACAAGATTATCCAAAAATGCTACAAACCTTGTAAAGGGTTTATTCTTTTTACCATATTTGGAATGTTCAAATGCTAAAAGGTTTGCGAAAATAGGCTTAGTGTCATCAGTGATTGCTAGTCTAGGGATTTTCAAGACACCATATTCAAATGATATGTCGAGCATATGTTTCGGGTTGCCCTTTGGTTTGAATTTCAGGCCCTTCTGTTTGAGCTCAGTGGCAGAAGGGATCACCATCAAGGATAAATTCCCGGTAGAATTCGGCAATGCCACTGACATGCTGAACTTAATACAACTGGTTTGCAACTCAGTGGAAATTTTAAATGGTTTGGAACTCAATACAACTGGTTCCTCTGGGTTGGGCACTAAATAGTGGTAACAGAGATGGACCAAATGATGAATTTCAGCTGGAGGGTCTGCAATTATGGAGTAGTCAAGCCACTTTGTTGTTCCTCGGAACAATAAAATATGAGCAACGTATTTAAGAAAATCCATTCTATCTTCTTGTTTTACACCAATCTCGTACAACTTCTCAACAATAAAGAAGGGAATTTGGTTCTCTAGAAGTAGCAAATCATCTTCTACGAAAAGCGAATTCCAGCCAACCTCAAAAATAGAACTCGAATTATTTTTGTAAAGTTTTAAGAAGTACTCGAGCACGAAGCATCCGTCAAGAAGCATCATCTTGACAAATGCATCGCTGTCAAGATCATCAAATGTCTCACTATAACTCCTCCGTGTTCTCTCTTCTAGCAAGTTCATCTCTGAAAGACAGAGATCCAAACTTATGTTGTCGTCACGGGACATGAAATCCCGCAAGAACCGCCTTTTTTGGTCCTCGAAGGCTTGGAGGTGCTTTTTACCACGATGCAATGGGCCGATGGAGATGACAGAGGGCTGAAAGAGATTCTTCTTGCTTCTCGAAATGTTATGTGGTGTGCGAAAGATGGTGAAGTTCTCTGCCTCGTTTGGATTGCCCCATAATGTGTCGAGTTCACGTTGCAGAGAGGCTTCGAGATCTACAACTTTCTGGGTTTTTTTCTTTATGGTGAAGTGCGTTTCCTCAATTTTTTTTTTTCCCCTGTCGAGGTTAGGTTGCATTAATTCTGATGAAGAGGCTTCGAGATCTACAACTATGTGGGCTTCTTCCATTAATATTTTTTGGTGAATGGGAGAGTTTTGGTTGAACTTCAACAAAACGACCTTTAACATTTGTATTTATATTGATCATTAGTGTGGCCCCATCAGGCTGAGCTGGAAGATGGGACCTTCACCAGCTCTCTTCTAATTATTGTGCATACATAACCTTCATGCATGCATAAGAAAATAAAAATGCTACTTTTCAACAGAGCCCTTGCATTATTGAAAAATCTTTCCTGAAATAAAGGCCTAACAGTGAGTCACGAATTGCGCAATGAATTCAGAGAAAGTTAAGTCTTCCTAAATTCCATAACTAAATTTTCCCGAAAAAGTAATGGACCAGCTCCGTCAAAAAAAAATGTTCCAATGCTGATGGTTCTTTTCGTTATCTTAAAAAGTATATGATATTCTGATATAAATTAATTTTGTAATTAAATTAACCAGTCTCTTTAATTTCAATATATAATGCAAAAATACTGATGAATTACGTCAACTATTATTAGTGCGATCTTCTTATTTCATGCACCTGAGACAAATAATTGAATTTCAAAATCACTTTTTACATAATAAAAAAAAAATGAAAAAAACAGTGATTTTCAAATATCCATAAAAAATAGTAAACAATTTCCAAAGAATATAAAATTTGCTCTCGAAGCACATTTTAATATGGAGAACATGTTGAGCACTTCAGGTCGACTATTTGAACTTTGAAAATTACAAAAACAAATTGTAAAAAAAAACACCAAGACTTTGGTCATACCACTTTGATCTATCTTTTGATGTTGATATGCTACCGTTGAAAACATTTTAATGCGATATAAGTAAAATAAAAAGTTAAATTGAAACAGTAAATAACTGAATAAAAAACATGTTGTCATCTATATTACAGATATCTTGCTAATTAAATAAACATAACAATTAATATATTAGAAAATAAAATAAAAAAATGCTACCTGTAATCAATGTCTAGTTATATATTTTATATTAACAAGTCTAAAACTTTAATTTTCTAGAGGAAAATGTAGGTAATGCACCGTAGTTGCCATCTTCATCTTGACAATTAAGATAATGTATAATATCATAAATGGTTCATTTTGACCTGCACTGGAACTAGAACTTGTATCCTCTATAGTACTCACCGTGTAGAATGAGGAATCTGCACCGGTCAGTTTTAATCTCCACGAATCTTAAAGACCCACGTGCATTCCACTTGTGGCCTGAAAAAACAATCGCACGGCTGAGATTGCATACAGTGATGGAATACTACAGAGGATACGGAACCCTGGAACTAGAGGCCTCCGAGTATATAGGCCTGTTATCTCAATCAAAAATAAGAAAAGAAAAATCAAACCTTCAAAGTGTTTTCAAAAGTGAGACTTTATCAAGATTTTTCTTAGTACTTTGAGGACATGCAGGAAGAAAAATGAGAAAATTAACCTAAACTTTTCTTTAGTTTATAGAATCATTCAAACAAATTAACCGAAACTATAATCCAAAATTTAGTATTTTGTTTAAATTTAACTATGTAAAACTATAATTGTTCATGTCTGCTTCCAAAAATTATATCTAATACAGTATAAAATAAGTTATGTAACAATAATTTCTATAAAACAATCTTAATTAAGTCAAGTACATTTCATAATATGTTGAAATTTCAGAATAGGCAAATCTTAAAAAATATTTTGATGCACACCTTCATATGTTGAAATTTTATCGTTGATTTAAAACAACAAAAAAGTGTAATCTAAAAAAATGAAAAGAATTATATATTTACATGCGAACAACTCTATTATTTTAATTACAAGAAATATAAAATAGTTTGATCTAATTTAGTAATGCATGTTTACGAAGTTGATATATTAGTCAACAAAGTAAAGTTATGCGTATTATAATTTCTATGTAAATGCAATCAGCATGAAACTGACAACAGTTTTTGCTTGTGTTAAATAGTTTGTATTTCTTAATTATGAAAGAAATTGTCCATACATATAATATGTTGGAATTCCTATATCTAACTTGCTATTTCAGAAATCCCACATCAATAATAGTTTTGGAAATACAATTATTTCTCTTTCAAAATTATTTTATAATGATCTGGTGTAAAAATAAAATCATTACAAATAAACTATGCACATTTATGTATGATCTCAAAATTTAGTCAATGTTGGACTTATTCTTCTTGCATAGATGAGATGAATATTTAGGAAATAATTTAAACTCAACTTGTTATGTATAGTGAGGTTTAAAGACAGCTTAAATATTTTTTCTATCCTATAAAAATGATTTACTGCAACCAATAAAAAATGCGAGCTTATATGAAAAATTTGATATTAATTGTATTTTTGTGTTTCAAAACTAATGTTAGACTTATTTTGCTCTCAAAATGAAATATATATACTACGAAATGAAGTAAAGCAATGAATTTCCATATCATCAAAGAGGAAAGATAAAGGAATAAAACATATGAGTGTCCACATTACCAAAAGCAAAAGTATTTCACTATTTCTTTGTTTTTCCATTATGCTCCACCTCTTTCGAATAAATAATTCTTCAAATTTACAATAGAGAAAAGAAAATCAAAAGGAAAAAGTAACCCAGAAACGAAAGGAATATAAGTAATGAAAGAAATTTAGTTGCCAAACCACATTTTCCAACTATCCCCATTCTGATCTCTCTCTCTTGAGAACTTCATAAGGGCATGCCAGAAAAACTATAGCGATGAATTATTATGAGAAAATTAGATATTGCTTTGTCATTAGTAGAAATTAATTAGCCAATTGATTTTTTCATGCTTATAAAATTTACAATATATTATGAAAAAAGACAAAAATAAATTATTAAAAAATATTTTAAGGTTACATATGGAATTAATGAAATTGCAAACCATAGAGTACATGCAGCATAATTGAGTCCATCTATCACAAAAGCCGTAACCATTTTGAATGATGGTAATTGATTAATAAGGCTGCACCAGGACTGTTCAATAATTTGATATGTTTGTATATATAGTAATCCAGTCTAGTTGAAAGTTGATTCCGTTTTGTTTCTCTATTTTGTTGGCGTTGTAAATGAACGGACTGTCGGATGGATGTGATGGTGTAGTTTTAATCATGTCCCTGAACATGATGTGACAATGGTAATTATTCACTATTCATTAGTAGTCTTAATGGATAAAGATAGCGAACTACTAATATTTAGAATAATTGCATGAAGCCTCCCAGTCCAGTCCTTTCTCTGTAGCAAACGATAGAGGAAGGTTGTAATATAGTCCTCCCTTTTTTAGTTCCGCACTAATTCCGCATCAACCTTCATAGGTATAAATACTTGTACGATAAAATATTAATACTTTGATGCGTAACTTGTTCTGATAATTCATTTTCCAGTTCTCTAATGGTCTCCGCATCAACCTTCCCTAATCATCCCCGCGTCAACCTTCCTCTAACAAACACAGTTACCTCAATATGAATAAATACTTAGTCCATAGCTATAAATACTTGCAAAATAAGATATTAATACTTGAAAAATAATATATTAATATTTGATGTGTAACTTGATATGATCGAACGCTTGAAAATTAAATTTTGTACAATATATATACATATAAATTAATGATTCAATGCATATGTATAAATACTTGCAATACTTGATATTAATACTTTCAGACTTTCCGACCTCATCCAGGTCCATATGTAAAAAATTATCAAGTTCTGCAGTACCACCAAATAGTTATGCAAATATTAATATTTTTAGAAACATGTATGGTCCCCCCACCCCCCCCCCCCCCAATTTAGTTTGAGTGGTCCTCCACGGATATTTATGGTGTGGAGACGTCACTACTACAGAAAAAGAGATTGCACACGGACATTAATGGAAGAACTACACGGATTTCTTGCCGTGTTTAAATCCAGGGTGTATGAATAGGTCAGAAACTACACACGGATATTTAACCGTGTGTGATATAATGATTTCTACACGGATATCCCCTAATTAACCGTGTACAAAGACCTGCCGGTGTCGCTCTCCAAGTACCGAGCTACACGGATATTCCCTTTATTAACCGTGTACGATTACTCTTTCTACACGGCTTTTTATTAAAAGTCCGTGTAGCTCTCTTAGCTATTATACACGGACGTTTGGTAAATATCCGTGTACAAATAATTGAAGATTTTGTTGTATTTCGCCTCCAGCAAGGCTATCATACACGGATTTTTCTAAAATATCCGTGTATGATTACTATTGCACACGGATTTGTATTAAATGTCCGTGTAGCTCTCTTAGCTATTATACACGGACATTTGTTAAATATCCGTGTGCAATAGCTAATTTTTTTTTTGTTTTTTCTATCGTACACGGACGATTGTGAAATATCCGTGTATAATAGCTAATTTTTTTTTTTTGTATATTTTTTTTTGGGCTAGCCTCCAGTTTGCTAGCCAATTTTTTGCGACAGAAATTATACAAAATTCCATATAGCAATAAATTCATTCGAAACAGATTAATTAGCAAGAAATTCATATACTAAATTTATACAAAATTCATATAGCAATAAATTCATTCAAAACATATTTTTATTACAAATCTATGCAAATCCATATCGAGGATTACAAAATTCCATGGTAAACCACCTTGCCCACATGCACCGCACATCGTCGATCTGATCCTTGGTGTAATGCGGTTGGTTTGTCACATTCTACAAAATTATAATTTGATAATAGTTAGTATTTCTATCAATAATCATTATGTCACTTATGCACTAAATGATTATTCTGATTTTGACCACTTTGGTGATTAACAAAATCATAAATCTCATGTGCATAAATGACTTATATAAGGGGACCTCCACTTTGGTGATTAACACATACTTTATGCAAAACAATCAGTCACAGAACAATTACTTTTATGCCCAAATTTCAAACAATTAACCCTAAACCAGTAAACTTTAATCGTGCAAAGTCAAAACAGTAAATGATGCACCAAAAGACCCTAAAAACTCTGAGATTGTAAAGAAAGTTCAAAAACTCTCTATCCGATGGTCTGATCGGGCTGGAAAGTAAGTTAGCTTGGTTTTGGGGCTGCGGAGCTCATGTTAAAATTTCAGCCCGATCCGACGGACGGATCAAAAGTTATGCCCTTTTTTGTGAAGCATGTGCAGGACTTGATTAAACATCATGAGTAAAGCATAGAACAGATCAGTTGCAATCATAGGAAATTAATATGAAGTACATACCGCTTATTATCTCAGATCTCAGTTGCTGGCCTCGATCAATTCGCAGATCTGATAGGAAAAAGCTCAGTTCAGAGAGATAACGGACGGATCAAAAGTTATGCCTTTTTTTTATGAAGCATGCGCAGGACTTGGTTAAACATCATGAGTAAAGCATAGAACAGATCAATTGCAATCATTGGAAATTAATATGAAGTACATACCGCTTATTATCTCAGATCTCAGCTGCTGGCCTCGATCAATTCGCAGAAATCTAATAGGAAAAAGCTCAGTTCAGAAAGATGTACTAAAAGACTTGATCAAAATGGCGCTGGAAGGGGAAGACATTAAAACCCTACACTTTTATACACGGCTATTTAGTTATAAATCCGTGTAGCTCTCCAACTAAACATACACGGCTATTTAGTTATAAATCCGTGTACAATTCTACTATTTCTACACGGATATATTATCAAAAATCCGTGTGTATATTCCTACACGGCTTTGTATTAAAAGTCCGTGTAGCTCTCTCAATTATTTGCACACGGACCTCTTTACACACGGATTTTTGGTTTCTAATAAACTGTGTAGCTCTCTCTAATAATGCTACACTGATTATTAACTAATTATCCGTGTAGAAATCGTGCAGATATTTTGAACAAGTAAAAATCATATTTGGTACACTGTTTTTAATAAAATTGCCAAATCCGTGTACAATGTGCAGTGTACAATGACTATTTTTGTAGTAGTGCGTTTGGGAGATTTGGTTGGGGATACAATTATTTACGTAAAAATTGTTCATCATAGGTATAAATAATTTTTTGCGTTCCCCCCAGTCATATATGGTAGTTGTGTGCAGGGATGTTTGGGTGATTTGGTTGGGGGAACCATTATTTACTAAAAAAATGTTTACCTTATATGTATAAATACTTCTGTGTATAAGTATAAATATCTTTGTGCATAATAATTAATACTTTAGAAAACAAAAATCAGCGTTGGAGTTTTTGTAGTCCCCCAGAAGTTATGATAGTTATGATGAGAGGACAGTGCGGAGACTAAAGTGTGGGGACTATTATCAGGTTCTGAATATTTAATGAGTAAAAATAAGTATGGATATGAAATCATAGCAGTACGAAAAGCAAAAGTAACAAATGGCTAGTCGCTCAAGCAATGAATGTACGAAACCCAAACTAAACCAGCAAGTAACCCATATTTTATAAGCCCCAGCAAATTAAAGGAGACGATGAATATTAATTGTAGAAAGTAACAAATGGCTTGTCGCTCAAGCAATGAATGTACGAAACCCATACTTAACCAGCAATTAACCCATATTTTATAAGCCCCAAAAAATTAAAGGAGACGATGAATATTAATTCTAGAAAGTAACAAATGGCTTCTCGCTCAAGCCATGAATTTCCATATCATCAAAGACGAAACATGAAGTAAAGAATAAAACATATGGGTGTCCATAGTACGAAAAGCAAAAGTATTTCACTATTTAAGTCTTGGCATTATGCTGCACCTCTTTCGAATTATTAAATCTTCAAAAGAAAAAGGTACCAAAAAACGAAAAGAATAAGTAAATATTATATTTGATCCTAGCAATAGTATTGAATTATGGTTATTTACTGGGATAGCATGCATGTCTCTGAGATTGACATTGTTTCTAAACTACAGTAAAGAAATGAAAAAGAATGAAAAGATTTAGGTAGAATTGAAAACTAAAAATTTATTATTATCAAGTGTTTTTCTTATACCACAAAGACAATACCTGGTTTTATATGTATGAATCGGAAAATTATTATTATTATTATTCGATATTGGGCTAATGGGCATACTTTATTGTCCTTAGCTTTGAATATTTTACATTTTCAGAACCGTCCAATGCCGCTCCAAGCATGAATTAAAGAGAAGTTTGGACTGGGCGGGGTCGTTATTGGGCTAATGGGCCATAACATAGATGCCTAAGTCAATAGGACTCATCTAATTAAAATGGGTATACTTCCCAAGCAACCTCTCTCTCTTTCTCTGTGTCAACTAAGTTAAAACTTGAAATATATCGAAAAGTGTTGTTTATTGTTCGGAGAGTAAAATTCAATTTCTGAATTTTCCATGACAGCTGGTTTCTATTGCTCGTTCTTCATCATTTTCTGGGTTTTCTTCTTTTGTTTGGATTTCATGTCCACTTTAGCAGGAATTTTTCCAAATAACTCTTAATTAGTACCCTTTTTTCGATGACAAGTGGGGATATTGTTCCAGTTTAGTCAAATTATCACCAATTGCAAGTGACCCGGATGCTTTTTCACAAGTAGTGAGAGGTATTAATTATTATGGTAGAGTTTCTTAGTTAGGACCCAATAAGCTTAATTTGAGTTTTAATTGTTCTACCAGGGTAATTTTGGTTCATAATTCCTTTTGATTCACATTAGGACTAGTTAACTTGATATTCTGAATTAACTATTTTAAGAGGTGATATTGTCACAACTTGATTTATTTTCCATAATGCAGTGCCTGTGTAAAATTGGCCATGATTTACTTTTTTCACTCGTGCTGTGAAATATATAAATAAAATCACAAAGATATGTATTATAAAATCAGTCGTGCTTGATTTATAAGAGCCGCAAGAGATGATCACCAAAAAATTTGGGCTGCTATAACCATGGTACAATGCCAATGTAATATTAGTACCACTTAATTTTAGACATATTAATCATCTGCTTTTTTTCGAAATGTTTAATCCAGTGTATTTATTGTACGATATCATACTTGCACGAATTAATTAGGCATGCACCTATGTGGTTTTTCACTCTGGGTGGCCCTATAATTAATTTTTTTTTTATAAATTTTACAAAGTTCAATTTTCGGTGCCTCTCACATCTTTCTGTGTCTCTCTTTCAATTTTCTTATGCTGCATAATGGTATGCAGAGAAAGGCCTTACAATGCGAGGAAGCAAAAATTGTGACATCAGACTTTGAAAGTTCAGTTAAAACAAACTTTGAGATAATAAAAGCATTACAACTATTTTTTGTTTCTCTGATGAAATATTGTATGTCGATTTTTTTACGTAATTCTGTTAGACTTGTTTTCAGTAAGCTGTTGACTATTTGCTGCTTTGCAACTTACATAGTAAAGATTTTCTGATACCAAACTAATTACTTTTCAGATGTACCATATCTACGACAATTGCTATTTTCCATGGATGATTTCTGGAGATTTTAAGTAACGAACACAATTTGTTCAAATCAACTGCTAAGGATGTAGATATAATAGAATGTACCATAAAAAATTACATGTCATAAAATTATTCAAAAACTAAAATGACCATAATCTTCCAATGTGCACAAATTGCACAAGGAATGAAGAGAAAGTTGTCTTCCTAAATTCATAGCTCAATTTTTTTCTTAACTAGTTTTTGGAGAATGTGGTTGTGGAACTAAATTTCTTTCATTATATATTTTTGCTTACTTTCTACTGCTTTTAGTAAAAGCAATTTAATATACATTTATCATTATTTTATAATCCACAAAGAAATGGTTCATTATGACCTGCACTGGAACTAGAGGCCTCCAAGTAGGCCTGTTATTCAATCAAGAATAAGAAAATTAAATTAAATCAAACCTTGTAAGTGTTTTCAAAAGTGAGACGTTTATAATGGATTTGTAATTAATCAATTGTCCCTTTGCAATTAATGATGTTGAACTACCCTCCTCTCTTATTGAGTGTTGACTCTTTAAGTCTTCTTGATACTAATATTACATATAGGCCCATCTATTATTTATTGATTGCAATAACTTATTTGCAGAAGATAGATCATATATCTTCTACATAATATATGAGGAGAAAGGTGGAGTCATGTTTTTCTTTAATAAATATATATGATCTATCTTCTACATAATATGTTATTGCAATCAATAAATAATTAATACATGGGCCAATATTTAATATTTGTCCTTGTCAGCCAATACATAGCATGTGCGTTTTTATTAGTTTATAACAATATTTGTCCTTGTTAAGACGGTTCCGTCAGTTAATGAGAGGAGGACATGTCTGTACTAGACTTAGTATCAAGAAGACTTGGAGTCAACACTCAATACGACAGGAGTGTAGTTCAACATTATTGCGAAGGGACAATTATTGGTGTCAGCTTGCTCTCCGTACAGGTATTCAGTGCGCGCCTCACTACTACAGAAAATTTGACTGTACACTGTAATCTAAAAAAATGAAAAGAATTATATATTTACATGCTAACAACTACATTACTTTCATTATAAGCAATATAAAATAGTTTGATCTAATTTAATAATGTATACGAAGTTGAATTATCACCAATTGCAAGTGACCGGGTTGCTTTTTCACAAGTAGTGAGAGGTAGTAATTATTATGGTAGAGTATCTTAATTAGGACCCAATAAGCTTAATTTGAGTTTTATTTTTTCTACCAGCGTAATTTTGGTGCATAGTTCCTTTTGATTCGCATTAGGACTAGTTAACTTGATATTCTGAATTAACTATTTTAAGAGGTGATATTGTCACAACTTGATTTATTTAGTTTCAATAATGCAGTGCTTGTGTAAAATTGGCCATGATTTACTTTTTTCACTCGTGCAGTGAAATATATAAATAAAATCACAAAGATATGTATTATAAAATCAGCCGTGCTTGATTTATAAGAGCCTCAAGAGATGATCTTGGTACAATGCCAATGTAATATTAGTAGCACTTAATTTTAGACATATTAATCATCTGCTTTTTATCGAAATGTTTAATCCAGTGTATTTATTGTACGATATCATACTTGCACGAATTAATTAGGCATGCACCTATGTGGTTTTTCCCTCTGGGTGGCCCTAGAATTAATTTTTTTCTTTTATAAATTTTACAAAGTTCAATTTTCGGTGTCTCTCACATCTTTCTGTGTCTCTCTTTCAATTTTCTTATGCTGCATAAGGGTATGCAGAGAAAGGCCTTACAATGCGAGAAAACAAAAATTGTGACATCAGACTTTGAAAGTTCAGTTAAAACAAGCTTTGAAAGTTCAGTTAAAACAAGCTTTGAGATAATAAAAGCATTACAAAACTATTTTTTTTCTCTCTGATGAAATATTGTATGTCGAGTTTTTTACATAATTCTGTTAGACTTGTTTTTAGAAAGCTGTTGACTATTTGCTGCTCTGCAACTAACTGTTTCCCTTTTATTCATAGTAACGATTTTCAGATAGCAATCTAATTACTTTTTAGATGTGCTATATCTACGAAAATTGCTATTTTCCATGGATAATTTTCTGGGCATTTTAACTAACGCAAACAATTTGTTAAAATCAACTGCTAAGGATATAGATATAATAGAATGTACCTTAAAAATTGCATGTACTAAAATTATTCAAAAATTTAAATGACCATAATGAATACGTATGTAACATAATTAGTGTTTTAATATCATCCTAGCTATCTCTATTTTTATGAGCGCTACACAATGCCATGCCCCTAAAGACATATATATATATATATATATATATATATATATATATATATATATATATATATATATATATATATAGATGCTAACGACATCAAGCTTAAATTTAAAAGAATGTGTGACGAGTCGTGGACAAAGAATTATACAAACATATTAAAAAAAATTTGATAGATATTACAGCTTGTCAAAGCGTTATACAAAACATAGAAGAAAGTGTGCTTTTTAAAATTATATTCAAAGTTAAAGATAAGTCATCTGCCAATATAATTGGATTAAATTCTCATATCTGAAAATCAAGAATAATTTTTAAATAGCATAATTATCATATTATGTTTTTTGTTTCATAAGTACTATTATAATTAATTTGATTTTCATATTAACATTGATAGATCAATATTTTAAATGCTGATTATTGATAGAAATTTAGTACGGTAAATTTTCTTTAAATTTTAATTTGTTGTTCTCAAATTTTGCCTTCAAAGATCTTTCAAGCAACTTTTATGTGCTCTGAATTTGGGTTCACGCCGAATACGAAAGTCATATGATTTTATGTTACGATTTCAACATATCCAAATTCATTTTGATTGGACTTTCATGTGAGAATTTATGTTTAAATTAGTCCACAGAGGTCTGCAGTATCGAATCAGAACTGTTTTCTAACATTAACCAATTAAATGTCAATTTCCAGATTTTTTTAATAAATTATTTAATTTCGGATATAATATTTTAACGAATTGAAACTTATGATAAATAAAGATATAAAATAATTAAATAATAAAACTTTTATTATTTAGAAACGATATTACTTAAAGTTAGTAACTAAATAACTCAAGTTCAAATCTAGAGATTGAGGAACGTGACTAACGAGAAGAGTATGCTCTAGGAACCTACGGAATTCCAAGTGCGGTGCACTCATCCCAAACCCAAATAGTTGTTAACTTACTTTACCATTTTGTTTAAATATTTATATTTATTGTTGCTAGATGAATTGTGCATATTGAAATCGAACAAAACATTTTTGTATTTGTTTGGACCACCAGTAAATGAGATACATAGATAGCAGCATATCGCATTGACCAACAGTTTTGACTCGTAGAAATCAAACGAAAGATGTATATTGAAACAGATTCTAGAAAGGGACAGAATGTGTGATTGGAAAGGAAAGAATACGATGAGTGAACCAGGTGCCAATATGTTCACATATCGGGATGTATACATTGATTTGTAAGACTCCTCGTTAACGTACCAAACTGCTTGAGGTGTGTTTGATAAAAAAAAGTCAGGATTTAGTTACTTGGACAAAGATGCCACTTAACTACATAAATTGATCAATTAAATATTTAACCATACTTTAATTTGACACAATATCACAAAATAGGAGATGAAATTTGTTGAACAAAATCCATGATTAAATCATACTCAAATAATTATGAATTTTTATATATGGCACACCTCCTAATTCAAAATGGTTAGAAAGATATCAAATTCATGAAACAAAGAACTCTGATTGGAGCCACGTGGCATAGGGTACCCATAGCATTTACCCTAGCCGATTCAAGTACAAATTGGGGGCACAAGACTTAACCCTATAACCTGGGCCCGCAAGTCAGCCAAACAAACCTATTTTCTCTGGCAGACAGAGATGGTTAAACATGTTTCACCAAAATAGAACTTGTGAACCAAAACGTCAGCCACCCAGTGCACCATAAACCGAGCACACTCAAACTCAAGATCAAATTAAAACCCAGCGCCCGAGCGCCTTTGACCCCTTCACTCTCCATGAACCTGGAACACGGTGAATCAATAGAAGCTCAATGCGCAGCTTACGGTGAAACATGAGCACCGAAGTTAAGGATATAACAATTGAACAGTACTCGCTCCCTGACGAGACTGACAAGCGGGTCCCGCATACCCTTTCTTCTCCTCCTCCTTCGCCATTATTTCCCGAAGGCGAAGATTGAAACAAAAAAAGGAAAATTCAACAAAAAGAGAACCAAATTGCCTTAATTCCTCTTATCCTTCGGCTCTGCTCTATGAGACGACAACAATAGCATGATTAATTGAGGTCTTCTCCTAATAAACAAAGGGAATTGAAAAGAGGAGAAAGGCGATTAGATTTGGGACTCGGGCAACCACTGTGCAAAGAGTGAAATTGATGCTAAAAGCTCACTCTTCACCTTATGGTGATGCTCTCTAACGGTTCAATTGAAAGAAAAAGGAATTGAATTAAGGAGAAGGAGAAACCCGATTGTAACCGGGTCTAGCTCAAGTTAGAACAAGCTAAGGACAATTACGCCTTTCCAAGGCCTTGAATGGTGTTGTCAGGATCACATGTGGCCATTGAACTCTCTGATTTGATATGCATTTAAGTGAAATGGCTAAAATGGAAATCGACACCAGACGGGCATCAAAAGAAGACATGTATTTAATCCAACAATGGAAATTGGCAAAAAATGAATATGATGATGTGCATGGCATGTTAATGCTGTGTTGTGCTGGCCTTGTGTTGCTCTCTTAATGGCCAGAAGGTATTAAACGACCATAGCCCACGATAAGGCCGGTTTAGCCTAAAGAACATCACACCATCCTGCAACTGGCGCTTCCGTGGTAAATTAACTCCTTGCACACCTGTCCCAGAGCAGAAGACAACATGCCAAATTAGAAGAATCTCACTCCCATGCATGAGGAGAAACATGCACCTCGGCTGACAATCTGAGCCCTTAAATGAAACACATAGAGGGTCAAGATGAAGTTAAATGCATGGATGGCCAACATGGCTTGCTGCCATTAGTCTAAGCCCCTGCATATATGGCTTGATGCCTCTGAAGATATGGCCTAGTGCCTTGAGGGAAGATCTGAAGCATTGAAGGAAAATTGAAGAAAATAGAAGGTGAAGATTAAGCCAATTCGGCCCTAGCCTAAACCCTAAACCTTGATGCCCTATGGCTATATAAGAACCATGAAATCAAAGAGGAAGACACCAAGATATAGCCAGAAAACACCCTATAGAAAAGAAGAGCAACCTCATATAATAAAAGATAGAAATTAGGCCCTCCATATAACAAAGCTTTAAGAAGCTCAAAAACCCTTCTTCTCTGCCGAAAACACACACAGTAGGTAGAGACTTGTAACCTCTGTTGCAATGTAGAAACCCTAATGAGTTTGATTTTTATGTATGGCAATCATGGATTAATAAAGGCATGCTCTTACTTGGAGCTTTTACTCTATATTCCTTCTCTATTTTATGCATTTTTGGAGCCCTTTTGATTAGATATTCTTTAATCTCTTAGTTTCCTTAAAAGAAATGAAAATAAATAGATGAGGCAATAATAATAGCTACTATAGCTAAATAAAAAAAGAAGAAGCCCATGACTCTATTAGTATTTTGTTCTTTTCTGTCTTTCCCTTATTTTTATTTTCTTTCTTTTCTTTTTCCTTTTCTTCTTTGCCCTTTCTTTGCCTTTCTTTCTTTTTCCTTTCTTTTTTTTGTCACAAGAAGTAAAAGACATATAAATGCATGTTAAAAGGTAAAGAAAAATATAAATAAAGTGATTATTTTATATTTTTAAGAAATATAAGAAGAAGTGGCTTTGAGAGTTGATGTTTAACTACATCCTCTCACTTGTCAATATCTTTATATATTTCTTTTTAATATGAAATAAAATAAAATATGGACTCTATGACAGTACATTTGAGAAGAAAGATAAAAAGAGTGATTTGCTAGGGATTGATGTTTAACTGCATCTCCTTATACAAATCACGAAATTTTATTCATCTTCTCAATGTATTATATTTCTTCATAAGGACCTAATTGCATAATTCATGATTGTGAGGGCACATGAGAAGAAGGTCATCATTAGACCTCATGAAACAATGCCCCATGAACTTTCATACACCATGGTTCTGTCAAACGATACATGAGATAGAATTATACAACTACATAAGGTCATTCATGCATAATTAGCATAGTGCTGGTAAAATAAAAATATGAAATCAGTGCCTTTATTGATCTATGGTTTGGTAAATAGTGC
Source organism: Carex parvula (assembly GCA_025461045.1). NCBI lineage: Eukaryota > Viridiplantae > Streptophyta > Magnoliopsida > Poales > Cyperaceae > Carex > Carex parvula. The sequence goes on along the minus strand of JAJGRW010000390.1, from coordinate 55,235 downwards.
ATTATGAGGTTACTACAGCCTACATCATACTGGTATCAGCATAAAGTTCATGATAAGCCAAATTAAGTACCCACTGGTACAATGCAAATGATAAAAATACCCTAAATGACATACTGGTACAGATCAGCCAGTGCAGGCTGATTTAAAACTCAAATCAAAAATTCATTTGAATATATAAACAGAGGACAAAAAGACAATCTATTTAGACTCAAACTTTGCATTTTTCTGATTTTCTTGCTAATTTCTAGCTAATTTCAAAGTTGGACTTTTAAAAATACAAAAAAAAAACAGCATATTAAAAGGTATATATGACTTGTATATTTAGCATCTTTAAAAATAGAAATAAAAAGATAAAAATCATGAAACTTCATACCATTGCTGCTAATATATCATGTTGCAAGTGTAGTGAAGAATCATACATACTCATTAACAAAATTCAAGAGAAAAATATAAATTAAAATCATGACAATATGAACTTCATGTTTCTCTTAACCCGAATTCAAACATTATGCCTAAAATCAAGTCCTTACAACCTCTGACATATTCCCAACATGCTTGAACAAAGAGATCTCGACCTCCAAATACACCTTTAAGCTAAAATACCATCAAATCAATACCAAATCAAAGAAAAACCGAAAAGCCAAACTTGAATCATGTCCAAATCTCTATGAAATATGAAATTGAAGCCATATGAAGCCTCCTCATGCTTAAACAATGTTGAATGACCAACCAATTAAAGAAAATAACACAAAATTTGGTGAAATCAAGTCAAAACCCCAACCGGTATTGAGAAACCGAGCTCAGCCGTACACCGCCGCCACCGATGGCCGGCGACCCCCGACAACCTACTCAGTGTACTCCTAGGGCCAAGGCGACCTCAGCCATGTTTTCCCCAAACCCTGCCTTGACCGGAGCGTTGCCAGAGCTTCAAAACCCTAAGCCCGAGCAACCCTAGTTCATATCGGGTTTGGCACGGACATTAAAGCATCCTAAGCCCCTGGATTTTGTCACTGATTATTAACATCCTTGTTCCACTCCAGTGACTCCACTGCTCGAGGTTTAATATGGTTATTAACATCCGCACTTATAACCTTATTTGGATGAAGGATGAAGGTAGTGGTGCATTTAATCGAACATATCAGGTGTTAAAGGGCTAAAGGTAGGTGTGACTTGCTAGAGCAAAATTCATCTAGGATTTAGGTCCAGTAGTCTACAAGCCCGTGTGAAGCCCAACAAATTCAGCCTATCTAATAATTTTGTCCCCAGAAAAATAAAATGTGCAGTGGCGCGATCCGAGACCAGCGAAACAAATATTACTCATAAGAAAAATAAAACAAAATTTCATCGGCCACGATAAATCAACATATGGGCACGATACTAGATGGTTATTATAGAAGTTAATTTGTATGGGTACAGTAGAAATTATCCTTGAAATTTACACAGGAGGGATAAATCATGTACTAATTGTACCGATTTGTTGATGAGAAACAGTTTCTGTTATTAAAGTTCGATGCTCAATTTGATACTATAAATTATATAAAAAAAAAATTGTGCCCTTAAAATTCAACTGCTAAGGATGTAGATATATACAATAGAATGTACATTAGAAATTATATGTGTTAAATATATTCAAAAACTTAAATGACCATAAAGATATATGTAAAATAATTGTTTTGATATATCTTCCTAGCGATCTCACTTACAAAATTTATCTTTTAATTTATCAGTTTTAGAACAAAATTTTAATTGTTCTGCCAGCTCTCTTTTATATTTTAATGAGCGTCTACACAATAATGCCACGCCCCTAAACAAAGTGTGACCAGTCGTGGACAATGCATTATATAAAAAATATTAAAAAAAATTAGTAGATTTTACTGATTGTCAGCATTACTAGAATAATTTTTAAATAGCATGATTATCATATTATGTTTTTTTGTTTTTGTTTCATAAGTTCTTTTATAATTAATTAGATTTTCATGTTAACATTGATAGATAGTTTAAATGATGATTATTGATAGAAATTTAGTACGGTAAATTTTCTTTAAATTTTATTTTTGTCGTTGTTAAACTTTGCCTTCAAAGATCTTTCAAATTACTTTTATGTATTCCAAATTTGGATTCAGGCCGAACAAGAAAGTCGTAGAATTTTCTGTTACAAATCCAAATTCATCTTGATTGGATTTTCTACAGAATATTTATTAATAAATAAGTCGACGGAGGCCTGCAGTTATGAATCAGAGTTGTTTTCTGACTTTAACAAATCAAATGTCAATATCTAGATTTTTTAATAAATTATTTAATTTCAGATTTAATATTTTAATGAATTTAAATTTATGATAAATAAAGATGTAAAATAATTAAATAATAAAAGTATGTCAGGGGAGATGACAGAGAATGGGTTTGTATTGACTCATGCACTTTACTTAAATTTAAATAAAATCACCTTGGCAGCAACTCCCAAGTTTCTCAAAAAAGAAAATATATGCCTGCTAACCGGTGCTGAAAATAACCTTGAAAATTGAATAATAAAAGAAACAAAGTAAAGCAAACCAATGATATATAGTGCGGAGTTACAAGGTACTGTTGAATAAAACTTCGTAGCAAATCATAAAAACAAAAGACAAACAACATAGAACACTAACAGGAATGACAAACAAGGAAAAAAAAAAACGATTAAAAAATAACTCCTTCCTAACATACATGGTACTGTGAAAGTTAAAGCATCATGGGGGAAATTTGTAGGCATAAACTGCATAGAAAGATTGTAGACACGTAAGACCTAGAAGTATCAAAGCAGCGACGAGAGAAATTGCTGCCCACGGACTGCTAAAGTAATCACGAATCAATTTTGCTCGCTGCTTGTTCCAGATTGATTCACTGTATCTGTTCACTTCCGTGTATAATTCCTCCAAATAGTGATCTTCAACCAAGAACGACCTTCGGTGACCTGGTTGAGGAAATGAGCCAACTCCTCTTCACTGCCTAGCCAGTTCTCAATGATTCCGCACTCTTGTAATATTGTCACATCATTTGGTGTGTTGACTAGATTATCCAAAAATACTACAAACCTTGTAAAGGGTGACTGCTCTTTGCCATATTTGGAATGTTCAAATGCCATCAGGTTTGCGAAAATAGGCTTAGTCTCATCGCCGATTTTTAGTGTAGGGATTTTCAAGACACCATATTCAAATGATATGTCGAGCATATGTTTCGGGTTGCTATTTGGTGTGAATTTCACGCCCTTTTGTTTGAGCTCAGTGGCAGAAGGGATCACCATCGAGGATATAGTCCTGGTAGAAGTCGAATGAGGAAATCTTCTTGTGAGCAAACCTTTGGAATTCAATACAACTGCTTTCTCTGGGTTGGGCACTAAATAGTGGTAACAGAGATGGACCAAATGATGAATTTTAGCTGGAGGGTCTGGAATTAGGGAGTTTAGGGAGTCTATGGAGTCTACGTCTTCCATGGCTTGTATTATGGCCAAATAACAATAAGCAATTCCTTTAACAAAAACCATTCTATCTAGTTCTTTATTTAAATTACCATTAATCTCGTACAACTTCTCAACTATAAAGAAGGGAATTTGGTTCTCTAGAAGTAGCAAATCACACGGTATGAAAATAGAATTCCAGCCAAGGTCACCAATAGAAAAGGAACTGGGTACTGCCATTCTTAGGAAGCACTCGAGCACAAAGCATCCGTCAAGCAGCATCATCTTGACAAATGCGTTGCTGTCAAGATCATCAAACATCTCACCATAACACCTCCGTGTTCTCGTTTCTAGCAACTTCATCTCTGATATACAGAGATCCAAACTTATGTTGCCCTCACGGGACAAGAAATCCCGCAAGAACCGCCTTTTTAGCTCCTCCATGGCTCGGAGGTGCTTTTTACCATGGTGGAATGGGCCGATGGAGATGACAGAGGGCTCAAAGAGATTCTTCTTGCTTTGGGAAATGTTATGTGGTGTGCGAAAGATGATGAAGTCCTCTGCCTCGTTCTCATTGCACCATAATGTGTCGAGTTCACGTTGCAGAGAGGCTTCAAGATCTACAACTGGCTGGGCTTTTGAAAGAGGAGAGGTTAGGTAATCTAGAAATGTCAGGTCTTCTTCCATTAATATTTTTTCGTGAATGGAAGAGTTTTGGTTCAACTTAAACAAAACGACCTTTAACATTTGTATTATTGAAAAATCTTTCCTGAAATAAAGGTCTAACAGTGAACCACGAATTGCACAATGAATTCAGAGAAATTTACAATTACCTTTAATTTATAACCAAAATTAGCCACATGTTATGTCTCATTTTCAATCTTTTAAATCGGAGCAATGGCCTGAGGTTGTTCGAAAAGTAAGATACTACACCCATAATATGGGCTTAAACAGTACCAAACTTCAAATAAGGCCTACTTTGGTCAATAGGCTTTAGTAAACGAATAGTGAGCCAGCTGAAAGGAAGCAAACTATTTCACACCTTTGTGATTATTTTATTTTAAATGAATTTCTGTTTCAGTAAACGGATACGTTGAATCAAACAGGGACCAATCAAGGTGGAAGAGGCAGCGAGCAAAATTGATTCGTGAATACTTCAGCAGTCCGTGGAAAGCAATTTCTGTCGTCGCTGCTTTCATACTTCTAGTTCTTACATGTGTACAAACTTTCTATGCAGTTTATGCCTACAAATTTCCCCCGAGCTCATGATGCTTTAACTTCCACTGTACTATTCGGAGCTTCTAAATTGAACAAGAGAAAAGTGGTGTAACCATGTATGTTAGGAAGGAGTTGTTTTTTTAATCGTTTTTTTTTCTTTCTTGTTTGTCAATTGTCATTCCTTTTAGTGTTCTATCTTGTATGTCTTTTGTTTTTATGATTTGCTACGAAGTTTTACTCAGAAGTACCTTGTAATTCTGCACTATATATATATATATATATATATATATATATAGATGGGCTACGGTGCTCTGCAAATTAAAACACCCTCTTTAATTCGGACCACGTTTTCAATTTGCAAAACCCAAACAACCGATCCGAACCGTTCAACATGTTCTAAATATTGAAATGTGCTTGGAAACTACATTTTACATTTTTTGGAATTTTTTTACTATTTATTAAGCCACTTTGGAAATCGCTGATCCGGTGGTCCACAGTAAAAATTTCTGGACCATCAGATCAGCGATTTCCAAAGTGGCTTAATAAATAGTAAACAAATTCCAAAAAATGTAAAATTTGGTTTCCAAGCACATTTCAATATTTAGAACATGTTGAACGGTTCGGATCGGTTGTTTGGGTTTTACAAATTGAAAAAGTGGCCCGAATTAAAGAGGGTGTTTTAATTTTGCAAAGCACCGTAGCCTATCTCATATATATATATATATATATATATATATATATATATATATATATATTTATATATATATATATATATTTGGTTTCCTTTACTTTGTTTCTTTTATTATTCAATTTTGAAGGTTATTTTCAGCACCGGTTACAGTGCATGTATAATCTTTTTTGAGAAACTTGACTTTGGCAGTTGCTGCCAAGGTGATTCTATTGAAATTTAAATAAAGTACATGACTCAATACAAACGCTACAGGCAATTGGACAAAACAAAGTTTGCAGACCTATACATAGATCTATTTATTTTCATCTCGCCTGTTTAATTTAACTCTAACACCATCTGTGCTACAATTTCGCCGTTTGAAACACTCTTACCGCAAGAAATTCTGGCGGAATCTCATTTCCCCCAAAAATATGTACATTGCTTTACTTTCATATATGCCAACACGTTGCTAGGAAACATGATGCCCATAGTTCTTTTACGGTATCGGCAGACCTCTTAGCACACCTCCATGACTTGTCAGAGGTTTCTTGAACAGAGACTTCCAGTGTTAATTAGCAACTGTCTATCCAGAAGTTGTGAGACCTCTGTCCAGACCCTTTTAGCGTATGCACATTGGAAGATTAAGTGCAAATCTCTCTCTGTCACAGGTTGTACACAAGGCAGGTTTCTGTGATCCATAACATCATAAGGATCCGGCCCTAGATGACAATCCGCGACATATTTCTATGTTAGGCGTGAGCATACTTCACAGATCATCAACAAAATATATTTACTGCCACAAACTTATATAAATATCACACATAATGTATTAATTTTGATACAAAGGACATACATAAATGAACACGGCAATTATATAAATGTGCTATAGCCATGTTACCTCTATGTATTAATTCAAACAAACAAAATTAATAAACTAAGTGGCAATATAATAATTATCCTCACGTTGTCTTTCCGATTTACTCAGCTTGTTTGGCCATGTTGTCTTTAGCACCTGGAACCCACACAAATAATGAGGTATGGGTGAGAGCTCGAGCAAACTCGGTTTGCGGGTTTTTAGTTCCAACCAGGATCTTTCCGAAATTATGGTTAGATATCAAATGTACATTACACATTCAAATTCAATTAATGAAGTCTATCCAAGATGCACTAATTTAGTTATTTATTTAAAAACATTTTTCCTTGGTCCTTCACAATTTTTTTTCTCTAGACGTTTGTCATCCCAACAAAGAAACACCTCAAGCAAATTGGGCATGACTGTCACCCTGATACGTCCTATCTGGGGAGATGAGGCCGTATGGAAAGGTGGACTGGGCTGGATTCGTCCTGCCAAAGGATAGCAAGCCGAAGTGTGGATCGAGTTAGGAACTCGGGGCGAATTGTGAGAGATTCGGACTCTAACCTGTATGATCTCTCTCTTAGTCAAAGTTGGCCTCCTCGTCTAATGGAGATTTATGCCTTATATAGTCCAGCCATAACTGCCATCTCGGACGTTTATGGAGAACGTGGAAAGTTATGCCAGCCGTTACTGGAACGTGGGCATTAAGCTAGCCGTTTTCGCGACTATCCCTATGTCGGTTGGCATGAGCCCATTTTCGGGTTATTTCCTTTGAGGCCGTTTATTGGGCCCGGCTTAGTGAAACTTTGAGCTTTTCATACGACTTCGGGTTGGCCTCTTAGAGAGGTCCGAATCCCGATCTTTCATGGCCCAGTTAAAACAAGTAAAAGGGCCTGTGGAACATGGCCCTATCATTAGCCCCCGAAGTCGGAATGCATCAGCGAGATGCTTTCGACTTGAAGGTGAATAACTCGGAGAACATATTCTATTATTGTCAGCAACGTGTTACCGATATAACAGTCTAACCTCACGTACTGGGGGTATCTCGGGTATGTATCCCGGAGTAAGTATGTTAACATGCTAAAAATTCTTAGACGACTAAGCGTGTTCTTAGATTGTTGAATATTGATCCAAAATTGGTAACACTAAAATTAGAAACAGTGGAGAATACGTGTGTATCAAAATTAGGAGTCTGTAGGTGTGTTTGTATTAGAAGTTCTATAATTAGTGTAGTTAGTGGAGAAAGTTGTTTCCTTATTTACACTAGGCAGAAATAGAATGTAGTAGGGTTAGTGGAGTCCTTATTTAGATTAATGTTTAACTATAAATTAAGATGTACTTTGTATCCGAAATTAATGCAATAGAAGAGTTTTATTTCGGCAGCAAATATTCTCTTGTCTCTGTTTTTGTTTCTTTATCCATCTGAAATTTCTAACAAAGTGGTATCAGAGCCAGGTTGATCAACTTTGGGGCGTTTTCATGGCAGAAAACGGCAGCACCATGGTGAATGTCACACAACCAGCAATACCTCTCTTCAAAGGCGAAAACTATGCTTTTTGGAGCATCAAGATGATGACCTTGTTCAAGTCTCATGGCCTATGGGACTTGATAGCAAATGGAGTTCCTAATCCAGATCCTAATCCGCAAGAGAATCAGAAGAAAGATGCACGAGCGTTGTTTTTCATCCAACAAGCAGTGCATGACACCATCTTCTCGAAAATTGCAGCAGCCACCAATGCAAAGGAGGCATGGACAACCCTGAAAATAGCATTTCAAGGGAGTACTCGAGTCATGGCAATCAAACTTCAAGGCCTACGCAGGGACTTTGAAACATTGCAGATGAACAAGGAAGAATCAGTCCAAATTTTCCTTTCAAGAGTACAAGAGGTGGTCAATCAAATCCGAGCATTCGGAGACACCATGGAGGAGAAGACGGTGGTGGCAAAGGTGTTGAGAAGCCTAACACCCAAGTTTGATCATGTGGTAGTAGCAATCGAAGAGTCCAAAGATCTAGCAACCTACACCTTTGATGAACTCATGGGGTCACTGCAGACTCATGAAGCAAGGATGTCAAAGGCTGAAGATAAAGGCGACGACAAGGCATTTTACATGAAGGGGGAGTCATCAAGAGGCAGATCTAATGGCTACCCAAGAGGCCGAGGCAGAGGAAGAAACAATTCCAGCAGAGGCAGCCACAATCCCAGCAGAGGACGTGCTAATTCCAGCAGAGGAGGTAGAAGCAATCAAGCAAATTCATACGACGATTCCAAGAGGGATGTTCAATGCTATTATTGCAACAAGTATGGGCACTACCAAGCAGAATGCTACAAGAAGCAAAGAGAAGAGAGTCAAGCAAATTATATAGAAGAGGAGGATACGCAACCAACTCTCTTCATGGCCAGCAGCGCGGTTGACAAAGTTGATGCAAGCAGCATCTGGTTTCTCGATAGCGGTTGTTCAAATCACATGTCCGGATTCAAGCAGTTGTTTGAAGACTTGGATGAAACATGCAAGTTGGAAGTTAAACTTGGTGATGACAAGCTAATTCAAGTAGAAGGCAAAGGTACGGTTGCAGTACACACTAAAGAAAATGGTATGAAATACTTGCATAATGTGTATTATATTCCAGATTTGTCTCAAAATCTGCTAAGTATCGGGCAGTTGATGGATTGTGGTTATTCAATTGTGTTTGAAGGAAAAACTTGTGTAATAAAATCCAAAAACCAAGTATTGGTAGAAGTGAACATGGCAACCAATAAATTGTTTCCCTTGGAGGTTTCAAATGTAAAGGAAAAAGCAATGGTTGAAAAGATTTGAACCAATCTGAGTTATGGCATCTTAGATATGGTCATTTGAATATCAATGGTCTGAAATTGTTGAACCAAAAACAAATGGCTTATGGCCTACCCGAAATCAACCAAATAGGTGTTTTGTGAAGGGTGTATATTTGGTAAACAAGCCAAGTTTCCATTCCCAAAAGGCCAAGCCAAGAGAGCAACTCAATTGCTTGAGTTGGTTCATGCGGATTTGTGTGGTCCAATGCAAACCAAATCTCTTGGAGGCAGCAAATATTTCCTCCTTTTCACAGATGATTATAGTAGGATGAGTTGGGTGTATTTCCTACATAGCAAAGGAGATGCTTTCAATAGTTTCAAGGTGTTTAAAGCATTTGTAGAGAAACAATCTGAGAAAAGGCTAAAGGTGTTAAGAACTGACCGGGGTGGTGAGTTTCTATCAAAAGAGTTCATAAATTTCTGTGAAAGTGAAGGGATACATCGTGAGTTAACCACTCCATACACACCTGAGCAAAACGGGGTTGCTGAGAGAAAGAATAGAACTGTGGTAGAGATGGGAAGAAGTATGTTAAAATGCAAGAAGTTACCAAATAAATTCTGGGCTGAAGCAGTGGCAACTGCTGTGTATATTTTGAATGTTTCACCCACAAAAGCCGTTATGAATAAAACCCCATTTGAGGCATGGTTTGAGAGGAAACCTGGAGTAAGTCATTTAAGGGTATTTGGGAGTATAGCCTATGCACTAATCAATCCACAAAAGAGAACAAAGCTTGATGAAAAATCTGAAAAATGCATTTTCATCGGGTATTGTTCACAATCCAAAGGGTATCGGCTATACAATCAGAAAATGGTAAAATTGTTGTGAGTAGAAATGTATTATTCGATGAAGAAGCAAGTTGGCAGTGGGAGAGTGTTGTACAACAAACCCAAGTTGAAGAATCAATAGAAGAAAATGAAGAGATAGCGGCACAAGATCAACCACCGGAACAACCACCTAGCAGCAGCTCTAGCAGTCCAGTTGAAGATTCAATTCCTGAGATGCAATCAAGGAAGTTCAAAACATTGCAAGAACTGTATGAAACAACCCAGGTACTCCTTGTTGCAGATCCCACAACTTATGAAGAAGCCTCAGAAAAACAAGAGTGGCGCAATGCAATGCAAGAAGAAATGCAATCGATTGAGAAAAACAGAACTTGGCAATTGGTGAAACGCCCTCAAGGTAAAAATATTATTGGTTTAAAATGGGTTTTCAAAACTAAATTTGGTGCAGATGGAAGTGTTCAAAAGCTCAAAGCTAGACTTGTGGCAAAGGGTTATGTACAAGAATATGGAATAGATTATGAAGAAACATTTTCACCGGTTGCAAGGTTTGAAACTGTGAGAATGGTGTTAGCTTTGGCTGCTCAATTGAAAAGAGATGTGTTTCAATTTGATGTAAAATCTGCTTTTCTTAATGGTGAATTAGTAGAGGAGGTTTATGTTGAGCAACCAAGAGGATTTGAGGTGAAGGGCAAAGAAGATTGCGTGTATAAACTCTCAAAGGCATTGTATGGTTTGAAACAAGCACCAAGGGCTTGGTATAGCAAGATCGATGCATATTTCATAAATTCTGGATTTGAGAGAAGTAAAAGTGAACCTAATATGTATGTTAAGAATAATGGAAAGGAGGAAGTGTTGATTGTATGCTTGTATGTAGATGATATGATCTATACGGGCACAAGTGAGAAATTGCTAACTGAATTTCAAGCAAACATGAAAAAAGAGTTTGAGATGACAGATCTAGGTTTACTGCATTATTTCTCGGGTTAGAAGTAGAGCAAGAGCATGGTAGTATCTTTGTATCACAAAGGAAGTATGCAGTGGACTTGTTAAAGAAATTTGGCATGCATAGTTGCAAGGCAGCAGCTACACCGATGAACAATAATGAAAAGCTTGTAAAAGATGATGGCACGGGGCCATGTGATGAAACCAAGTTTAGGAGTTTAGTTGGAGGCTTGATTTATTTAACCCACACAAGACCAGATATAAGTTTTGCAGTAGGGGTGATATCTAGGCATATGCACAATCCAACTAAACACCATTTTGGAGCAGCAAAAAGAATTTTGAAGTATATCTCGGGTACCACTGATTATGGGCTGTGGTATTACAATGCAAAGTTCTTTGATTTAGTTGGTTATAGTGATAGTGACTGGGCAGGTTGTTCTGAAGATAGAAGAAGCACGTCTGGATATATTTTCTCCCTTGGATCAAGTGCTATAAGTTGGAGCTCAAAGAAACAAGCAACAGTGGCTCTTTCATCGTCAGAAGCAAAGTACATCGCAGTTAACTCAGCAGCTTGTCAAGCAGTGTGGCTTAGGCAAATTTTAGAAGATGTTGGACAGGTGCAGCAGCAGCCAACACCCATCTATTGTGACAATCAATCAGCCATTTCCATGACGAAGAATCCTGTGTTCCATGGAAGGTCAAAGCACATCGACATTCGCCTACATTTCATCCGAGATCTAGTTGCAGAGAAGATCGTTGAGCTGAAATTTGTCAATTCAGAAATCAGAAGGCAGATGTTCTAACCAAGGCATTATCACTAGGCAAGTTCGAGAGCACGAGGAAGAAGCTTGGTGTAGTCAATTTTGCATCAAGGGGGAGTGTTGAATATTGATCCAAAATTGGTAACACTAAAATTAGAAACAGTGGAGAATACATGTGTATCAAAATTAGGAGTCTGTAGGTGTGTTTGTATTAGAAGTTCTATAATTAGTGTAGTTAGTGGAGAAAGTGGTTTCCTTATTTACACTAGGTAGAAATAGAATGTAGTAGGGTTAGTGGAGTCCTTATTTAGATTAATGTTTAACTATAAATTAAGATGTACTTTGTATCCGAAATTAATGCAATAGAAGAGTTTTATTTCTGCAGCAAATATTCTCTTGTCTCTGTGTTTGTTTCTTTATCCATCTGAAATTTCCAACATAGACAAGCTACGCTTGGTGTCGCATGTTTTTTTTTTCGACGAAGGGAGATGTCTCTCGAGTTAGTCGAGTTAGATAACAAAAAGAATATAGTAAAGTAAAGGATCTCGGAAAAAATAAAGTTATCATAATATATCGAAATCATACAAAGCCTAAATTTAAGAGAATATCGAAATCATACAAAGCCTAAATTAACCAAACATGGGATGTTTTTGTATGCAGTGCCTGGAAGTATGTTTCCACTTCTGTCATGTCGTGCCTTCCAAGCACCGTGGTACCCATGTTCAGCAAACAGACGGGTGTGATGTCGTTTCTCGGAGGGTAATTAGACAAGCTCGTTAACGGAGTCCTCGAAATGATTATCCTCCGTGAGTTCTTCCTGAGTGGCGGTATGCAATGTCGGTCCCCCGGGATTGCGCGATAAGCACCTGGGACACTTCCAAAGCCTGCGGCGAGGGTCCGAGCGGCCGTTGATATCATGGTGCAGGAAGCAGCTCCACTCATAGCACATCCTGCATTTTACCATCTCATGTTTAGCCCCCTGTTCCCGGCAAATTACGCACCAACGCAATACTGGCTCGTAAGGCTCAATATTGTTCTCGCCGTCCACCGTGAATGAGGGGATAGCTACGAGTTTAAGATCAAGAAGATCCCGCACTCGGAAGGACTCATTACTGAGCATCCACTCCAAGTCATCCTCGAAGAAGTGTTGGAGTAAGGCCCACCTCTCTGCGGAGAGAGGACCCGCTACGGGTTATTTGAGCGGCTGAGGTTGGGAGAAGATTGTTCTCGGCTAGACTGACCTCGGTCGAGGGGCTTTTTAGTTTTAGAAACTACTCGTTTGAAAGGCATCTCGGAGGAATAGGCCGAGAGTGGTAAAAAGTATTTGTGATTTTGACGTATGGTGAGCCCACTATTTATAGCCGTGAATTGTAACTGTTGCCATTAATAATGTGGGCCCGGGTAGTCATAAATAGGTATCTGCCAGCTACCTGCCTTTATTAGCGTGGGTTTTCGTGTGTGGAGAAGTGGCGTCAGGCTTTTGACGTTCCCAAGACGGTCAAATTGACCAATAAAATATGATACAAGGAAATATGACAGAAGTGCTTATATAAAACTATGTCAACCAAAACAACGCGAGGTAGTAACCTCGGTTGAGTCCATAACGTAAACTTACATACTGAATTGAAAAGTTTAACTAAAACATGTCTAGTAAACAAAAGGCGGGTTACTCCCGCGATATTCTATCCTAAGTACTAGGATTCTATTCATGACGGGAGCGCTTGGCCCGACGTTCTTGATGAAGGCACCGTTTGCAAGTGAAGAATTCGAAGCGAGGATCACTTCGGCTTCTAGGTGACTTCCGGACTGCACATCCGGGGTGGAAGGCTTCCTCGCAACGGTCACAGTGGAACATATGCTGGTAATGCCCATGAGCTTTGCAGATGGCACATCGGTCCCAAACCAATGGGTTGTCATCGATCTTCGTCCTTAGGGTTGTCCATTGGTGGTTCGATGTTGACTTCGGGATCCTCCCTGCGCGGGGATTCGCGAGGTAGTGGGTCAGGAACATTCTCCGACGTGAGAGTTTTGTCTGCTTGCTTAGTCTCAGCCATCTCGTTATAACCCGAGTTGGAAGGTATAAACGTTTGCAAAAGTGTTTTTAGGATCTTCCGTTAAGGGGAGATGGAGTGGGTATATATATTATATCAGCATTAATTACCCGACGCCTCGTCTTCTGTTAATGTTCGTCAGCCATCAAATCGACCATCAAGTCAGCCGTCAAAATGTGGTTTCGGGGCAATGTCTGCAACGACAACTGGCACCTGTCAACTCGGTAGGGGTTCAATTCCCTAGGTCGTACGCGGGAAACGAACCGTCGCCATGATGAGAAGAGAGGAAGGGACGCCGCGTGGCATCTTTTCGGAGCTCACGTCTTCATTGTGCGGGAAAAATAGAGTCCCCTATATATACCTCCCTCCCGATCCATTTCTCTACTGTCGGTTATTTGAGCTATCATTATCTCGGAAGATTGGAGAGAAAATAACCTCGGAGAATTTTGGAAGGAATACGAAGTCGGTCGACGATTTCGAGGTAAGAGAGACGTCGAACGAAAATTTTAGGATTTGTGTGTTGAGATGATACTTTCAAATTATGTGTTGTTTCATTTGTATAATGTTTTGTCCATTCTATATTTTGTGCATGTGAATATTTAATTATGGCTAGCCTAATATAAACCAAATTCCAAACAATAAAAAAAAATTATAGCAAACATATTGATATACAACACCGGTTATTTAACCAAACCAGTGTTGAATGTAACAAAATAGCACCGTTTGAGCCCAAAAACCGGTGTTAAATGTAGCTTACACCACCGGTTTTTATGAAAAAACCGGTGTTGTATACCACTTTTAGAACCGGTTTTTATGATAAAAACCAGTGCTGTATACTACTTTTAGCAGCGGTTTAAAACCGGTGCTAATCAAACGTGGAATCAGCACCGGCCCGATCAACACCGGTAGGAAAACTGGTTTTGAATGGAAAAAAAAACTATGTTGATTTGAAATTCTGTAGTAGTGTTCAAAAGATGGGCATGGCACACAAATGATCACGGCACGGGACACGCGAGTCACGCATGTAACTGACACACATGCCGTGCCGTAACCGTGCCGTTCCGTGACGTAGCCGGCTCCGCCGTGCCATTTTTCCCACTCTACTGTAGATGATAGTGCAATTCATTTTTAACTCGTTGCCTTCTGAGTAAGGGTCATTTAAAAATTAGATATACTATTAAGGATAATTGAAATATTAGTGAATTGTCCGGTATGCTTAATCTATTGGGATTTTAGGTAGGTTATTGTGCGACAATTCGATTCAGTTCATTATTTGTTCACAACCCGAAAACCAGAATTCATGTATTAAAATTAATTCCAAAATATATATATATATATATATATATATATATATATATATATATATATTTTGTATTTTTTTACTATTTGTTAAGATAGTTTGAAAATCGCTAATTTTGATAAACAGTAAAAAAACATTTGGACCATTGAAAACAGTGATTTTCTATTTTTTGACCTAAGTCCATAGGCACACACACTCTCTAAATCCTGCTAGCCAGGATCGAACCTAGGACCCCCTACGTGGGGGCATATGTCTTAGCCACTGTGCTACACAGTGCTTGACGAAAAACAGTGATTTTCAAACTATCTTTTAAATAGTAAAAAAATTTCAAAAATTTAAAATTTGGTCTTCAAGCACATTTTAATATAGATATCATGTTGAACGACTTGGATCGACTGTTTGAATTTTAAAAATTGCAAAACCGAATTGGTATGACCACGGCTCAAAAACTACCATTATGATCATTATGATCTTAGTCACTCGCTATATATATATAATGGTTATAATGCCCTCTTACAATCACGCCCCTACATCTTTTTAAAATGAGAATTACTAACCCATAAGAATGACGAATTGAGAACTATTTTAAAAAGAAATGAAGAATTGAATAATCATATCAATTATAGATAATTTACATTTATAAAAATGTTAGAGTGAGGCTACGGTACTGTGCATAGCACAGTTTGGTCCGTGCTACGGCTCAATATTTGAGATTTCAAAATTCTAACGGTCGATCCGAACCAACATGATTATAAAATGAATATATACTTGCAAACCAAATTTTGTATTTTTTTGAATTTGTTTACTATTTTCTTAGATAGGTAGAAAATCACTTGATCTGAAAATTCTGGACCATCCAAAAACAGTGATTTTCTACCTATCTAAAAAAATAGTAAAAAAGTTTGAAAAAAAATGTAAAATTTGGTTTGCAAGTACATATTCATTTTATAATCATGTTGAACAGTTCTGATCGACCGTTAGGATTTTGAAAACTCAAATATTATGCCGTAGCACGGCTCAATCCGTGCTATGCATAGCACCGTAGCCTCACTCAAAATGTTATTATAAACCTTAGAAAAAAAATATATGAACTTGTAAAAATAAGAAAAACAGCCAATAAAACCTGAAAATAAAAACAAATATATATCTAGTTTCCATCATTCCAGTCACTTTCTAGTCCCCAGCTGTTTCTCACATTGAGATTGCTTAACGCTCCTTGTATTTCTGGAACACCGCGTTGCTATTCCCTGCCGTCTGCTCTCACAAGTCACAACCTATAAATACTTGTGCTTCATTCAATTGCAACCTCAAAACACCAACATTTTTATTTTTTACAGTTGTCACTCTACAGTCCACTCATACTCTCCTATCCCTACTCAGCTCTTTCAATTCTCAAATGGATTCCTCTTCTAGCAATGAACCAGACTACATGACTGTATGGTCAGCACCTCCGAAGAAGCCGTCAGGACGAACCAAGTATATAGAAACAAGGCATCCCGTCTACAGAGGAGTTCGTCGCCGAGGAACATTGAACCGGTGGGTCTGCGAGGTCAGAAATCCCAATAATAAATTGAGAATCTGGCTCGGTACTTACCCGACTGCTGAAATGGCAGCTCGGGCACATGACGTTGCAGTGATGGCGCTGCGCGGTCGCTCTGCTTGCCTTAATTTTCCCGACTCAGCATGGCTGATCAACATCCCTCCTTCCTTCTCGAGTGTGCAAGAGATGAGACAGACAGCTGCCGAGATTGCCGAGGCGCTCCACTCAAGGGATTCATCATACCCGGCCGAGAATGTTTCTGTTTCTACATCATCGGTTCAGATGGTAGATGAGAAGGAAGTGGGTTCGTCGCAGATGGATGATATTAACATCAATTCGGTTGCCTATGATCAAATGGAATTTAATAATTGGGATGGATATGGAGATATGAATTTAGGACTGTACTATGCAAACTTGGCCGAGGGGCTCATTGTTGAGGGATTGAGCAATTTGGATGATCATGAATGGGGTGAGGCCGTATCTTTGTGGAATTGGTGAAGATTTTTTAATAGTTTTCCGAGACATTTCAACCTGCTTTTGTGGAATTGGTGAAGACATTTCAACCTACTTAAAACTGACAATTATATAATCATTCCCGACATTTTTATTAATATCCAAAATTAGATGGGTATTTTAAAAATATCCAAATCGGCCATTTAATGGTCAGTCCACTTTTTTTCTCAACCGGCTATTAAATGGCCGGTTCTCAATTTTTTTTTTTGCTGTTTAAATGATCATTAAATGGTCTTTATTAGCGTACAATTAAATGATCATTAAATCAAATTAAATATGTTGTACCTTAATCTTCACCTTTATATAAAAAAGCTTTATTTGAACAGTGTTATGCAAAATACCATAATTTTCACCTTTATATATAAAAAAATATTTGTTTCATCTTTATATGAAACCGAGTCTTGTGCCTTTTTACTCAAAAAAAAATATAAAATAAATATTAGAATGAGATTTGAAATGGATGAACCAAATTAACACCGAAACTGAAAGAAAAAAACCTCCTATAAATCATAATAGTGTGCTCCGATTCGTTTAATTGAACGAACCACATCGAAAAGGCGTGCCATCATCATTTCTAAGACTCCATTAATTGATGAGCGATGCTAATATGTACTCAAGCTTAACTCTAAAATATATTAAATCAAATTAAAATAATGTATTTAAACTGTTGAAACTAATCTACTTTATAAGTCAAACGGTAAAAAAAAAAAAAGGTTTATAAGTTATCTTCAATACATCCATTTTTTTGCCATATTTGACCGTTTTAGTTTACTCTAAATAAAATTAAAATGATTTGGATAAAACCGTATTATTAATCAACCATGAAGTAAATTGATTTCAACTATTTAAATATGTTATTTAAAATTTGATTCAATAAAATTTTAAATAAAACTCACCAACCATCTATTGAGTATTGACTCGTATTAAAAAAAGAAGAAAGTATTTGTGCAATGACTGATTCTGTGTAGAAATGAGTTTTTATTGGTTGCCACATCATCCAATAACATTAAATACCACTGCATTCGTATAAAACTCACCAACTATTTAATTATATGCTAATAAAGACCATTTAATGACCATTTAAACAACAACAAAAAAGAAAATAAAATTTGAGAACCGTTGAGAAAAAAAGTGGACCAGGCATTAAATGGCCAGTTTGGCCTTTTTTAACATACCCAGCTAATGTGAGTATATTAATTAATTTGTAATTAACTTTGGATATTAACAAAAATGTCGGGAATAATTCCGTTGTTATTAGTTAAAACGGAAAATTTGATACTTCTATTCGTTTGTTTGTTATAGTTAGTTCCATTTGAGGACTGATACAAGTATTCTTTTTCAAATCACTGTTGTGTATATAAACCGATTAATTGGGATTTATGAGAAAGGGAGGGTAGCACAGTTGGTTAGAAAAAAGTCTTAAGACAGTTGGTTACTCAAAAGTTGACAGTTCAATTCCACCTAACTACTTGGCAGCTTTTGCAAAAGGCTTTCAAAATATTAGTTGGGATGTATGCATTCTTGTTCCGGTTGCATGTTTTAATCTTATATACTGTCCATGTTTAATGTGACAAGCTACACAGATGTCCAAGGGAATGCAGTTGATGGTGAAGTGTGACTGTGACTGTTACTGCTATGTGATCCAAGGGAAACAGATGGCCTGCATGAGAAGTTACCTTATTAATGCCTATTCAGGTACTGGATATTTTTCTATTTATGTATATCATGACTCACAAGTGAGGAGCTAAATATCCTTTTCTGACCATGGGTGCAGCATGAGAGCCCGCTTGCTTTTGCATTGACTTAATCACAGCCTACCGTTTGCATAAGAAGGCACTGTTTAGAACTTTAGATTTTGGTTGCATCTATCTATCTACCCTCAAAATGATGACAAATATTGTCAACTTTTTTAGCCCTTCAATTTGACTTAAACGGTTTACTATATTATTTAGTTTCAGAATTTTTAAATTAATAAATTACATATATATATAAGTGTTTTTGTATACTTATATTTGCTATATCTTAATATAGATTTGTAGTATCAATCTTGTAAATGCTATTTATACGTAAGCTTAGCTTATGTACAAGAAATTAATTTTCATTATGATATATACTAGTATAAAACTCTATAATATATATATATATATA
This sequence comes from Carex parvula, assembly GCA_025461045.1. Classification (NCBI taxonomy): domain Eukaryota; kingdom Viridiplantae; phylum Streptophyta; class Magnoliopsida; order Poales; family Cyperaceae; genus Carex; species Carex parvula. The sequence continues at coordinate 36,189 of JAJGRW010000390.1, read as the reverse complement.
TGAGTGAGGCTACGGTGCTATGCATAGCACCGTTTGGGTCCGTGCTACGGCTCAAAATTTGACTTTTTAAAATCCTATCGGTCGATCCGAACCGTTCAACATGATTATAAAATGAATATGTACTTGCAAACCAAATTTTACATTTTTTCGAATTTTTTTACTACTTTTTTTATAATCACTTGATCTGAACATTCTGGACCATCCAAAAACAGCCTATCTAAAAAAAGAGAAAAAATTCGAAAAAATGTAAAATTTGGTTTCCAAGTACATATTCAATTTTATAATCATGTTGAACGGTTCGGATCAACCATTAGGATTTTAAAGTCAAATTTTGAGCCCTAGCACGGACCCAATCCGTGCTATGCATAGCACCGTAGCCTCACTCTATATATATATATATATATATATATATATATATATAACCATTGTACTATTATAGAAAGTTTTATTTGTACTTGGTATTTTCACAATTGAATAAAAATCAAACTGTACTAGTCACCTTGCATCCAGAATCCATTAAAATCTACTAAACTTTGTTTGAGTTTCTCGCCTCTCTCACTCATTTATCTGAATAGCCTGTAACATAGTGAGGATAAAATATTTCTAACAAGCCCAATATAAACATACATGGGCCTAAATGTTACTTTTAGAAAGCCCAATATCCATCTTGTTTGAAAGGTAGGATGCTTGGCCCATAGTCTTGAAAAAGAGAGACTATTCTTGCTTAAAGTACCTTACAAGAAAATTGTATTTTATTTTATTTAAGTAATATCAATCAATCTTTGTTTTCATAATATTTGGAAAAACATTTTTCATGACAATTAGAAAAATGTTCTTTTAATATTAAATAAAAAAGATTTAAGACTTGTTAAATAGTAAAAGGTATCATACCATGCCAGTACTCCCGTGAATTTGGTAATTTTTTATCTATAGAAATTATTAAATTGAGACTTACGGAAATCGAAAGAGTGTATCATTTCCAATAAATATAGAAAGATCGGATTCATTGAGTCCGATCCAATATTATGGATAAGACTCAATGGTTCATATCCAAGTTTTTTTTTTATTTTTAATTAGATGCTGGTTTTAGAAAGCTTGGATTTCTTGCCGTAGATAATCTGAAGAGTCTTAGTTCGGACTCAATGAGTCCGATTAACTTGATTTTTTTAATTCCGCAAAAACAGTAAAATAGACTGCCACAGGAAATCAAGTGGAGTTTTGGATCGGATCCATTGAGTCCGATCCAAAAAATGTCATAGAGAATCGCTATAGCTCTTTCATTCTTCTCTCTCTGCCTAAGTTCTTCCTCCACCGACAATTCGAAAAACCTTTCTTCATTAATGATATTGATTTCTAAAAAAATCAACCATTTCTTTACTGAATTTAATAATTTTTGTTGGAATAAGCTTCAATTTGAGAGGAGAATCTCGTAGAGTATCATGTATGTTTTTTTTTTTGGGTAAGATATGATATATCTTTTTTTCCGAACTTAATTTGAGTAGAAATTAGAAGTAAAACAGGGGTACAGTTTATTAACGAAATTAGTTGAAATTTTAGGTATTCCTTAAACCGAATCTAAGATTTTGAATTAATAGTACACAATTTGAACTTTTTGTGTAATTTTAATTTACAATAGCACATGGATTAGAAACGAGACACTCTTTCTATTATCGTACGTCTCAATATAATAACTTCTATGGATAAAAATTTCCTGTGAATTGAGAATAAGATGCACTGATCCTTGTTAATTTTAAAATAAAATATAAATCACTACTACAAAAATGCTAATTATACATTGTACATCATACATGTTTTCTCAACATTTTCATTAAATCCGTCTCAAAAACAAAAAAAACACGCTTCCGCAAATTTGCTCGAACAATATTCATACACAGTTTTCAAAATGTATATAAATGTGTTTCAATAAAAACACTCAATTGTACAAGGTTCTTTATTAAAACTGTGTATCAAAATTGTAGTGCATTTTTGCACGCGTGATAGGGTAGAAATAAATAATGATTTTTCCTATCACTTAACCTAAAATATTGCCAAAATTTGAGTTACAAATGTCTAAAATAGGTTGAACCAGATTACTTTTGCTATATTTACTTGATAATATAGAATTGCATATTTCTTGTGTTTTTAGGGCTAAAACAGGCATAAAACGAAGCATCCTAGACACACAGGTCAACCATGCGATTGCCCACCCATCCACATGCAAGTGGAGACCGCGAAATGCATACAAGTGCACTACAAATAGAGAATAATACGCAGCACAGGAATTCCATGCGGATGTATGTCCAACTGCATGCAATTACTCTCAGTCGCATGCGATAACTGACATACAACAGTTACAACACTAAACTTGGCACCCAATTTCTACTAAGCCCACTAACACATGATGGACGAATCACAACTCATCTCTCTATCTTGACAAAAGTAGATATCTTAATAGACTATAAATAGGCTAGATCTAGGGGTTGCTAAGGGAGCCAATTAGAATATTACACATAAACTCCATTAGAGACACTAGTACAAAAAACCCCTTCACCGACTGTTAAAAAACCCTTATACCGACTGTTATTGAGGCGTCGGTGATGGCGGCGACGGTATAGATAAATCTTTACTGACGGGTGAATAACAGTCAGTGTAGGCACCCAACACCGACTGTTTTTTGGAAAAAACAGTCGGTGTAGGCGCCCAACACCGACTGTTTTTTTTAAAAAACCGTCGGTGTAGGTGCCCAACACCGAATTTTTTTTTTTTTTTTTTTTTTGCACCTGTATAATTATATAATTCCTATACCATTTATAATTATACAAAATTATAAACTTTTTTCAAGGTGAATATATTAATAGATAAATAAACGTCATTTACATCTTTTCCTCTCCACAGAGAGCAATCAGTTACAAAACTTTAAAAGGGAAAAACAACAATTTGACATAGTAATAAGATTTCTATACTCAACAATGAGCCATCCATTGCTCTGCATCATACCAAATCTTCTCCGCAAGGACATGTGGCGCTATCCTTCGATCTGAAAGACTTTCTCTCATTTCAAAATTTATGAAAGACAAGTTGTAATCAGAAGAATTTAATAAAATCCAATCACAGGCGCATCTCTTGTGAACTGAACACAACCAAAGACATTTGCAGAGTAGAATTTAATAAAATCTGCACGAGTAATATTAAGAGGAAGAAGGAAATAAAATAATTCACCTTGCCATCTAAAATCAGGAGTTCGCCGTCAACCCATTGCGGGCTCTTGAACCCGATATCTGCACCTGAAATGCGGCCCTGCCCCTTGTACCGAGCTACCTAGGAAAGATAACAAGAATTTATCTTTGTGAAGTGTTCAAGTTTTCTTTTTGTTCGAATCAGGAAACAGAGATTGATTTGTAGCATACCACTCCAAGTTCTTTAGGGATGAGCCCCTTGTGCGGAAGCTGGTGTCCTTTCCCAATTAAAATGTTAACTCCATCTGAAATTCGACCAATTGCTAGCCTCATCAGCTCCCCAGTTACATCTGCAACCTAATTACAAAATTGACAGATGGATCTCGTCACTACCAATTGTAGAAGGTCAAAACATCCCTCCAACCCCTCTTTCCTCTCACCCCAAGCATACATTAAATACAAAAGCATGCACCAAATTGACCTCATTTCCTGGTACTTCCACAGGAAAAAAAGAAAAGGCTATTTTTTAGACTTCGATTTAGAAAAAAGTAGCATTTCTTACCCCTAGAAGGTAATCAAGAACATTTATTTGCAAAGGCTCAATAGTTGTGTCACTTAATGCAAGCAGAGAAGAATTTATTTCTGACAGATTAAGCAATGTCCCAGTTTTGCAAAACCTACATAAGGTTGCAGCTTCTATATATTCCTGCACCTGAAACAATAGACATAAGATTTAAAATTAGCAATTTCTCAAAAGCACAATACAACATGAATGCGAAACTGAGAACAACCCAGGCAACTGTAATTATTAGTTATTTTGGAAACAGTCAAAATCTCTGTAAAAATTCTGCCCCTTCCAAATATTTGCACAACAACATTGTTTCTCTTTAGTGTTTTCTCATGAAATGAGTGTCTAAAAATGCGACAGAATTTGAAATTGTAGGAGAGGCATTCAATTTGGATGAGAAAATCATTTTCATTGCCCCCAAGTTCATGTCTTTTTCGGATTAATTAGCACAAAGTGTTAAGTCATTTTTTTACTTTGGCAACACACATATAGTGCCCATGATAGTAATGGTGTATTTTGCAAGGATAACATATCATGGGTGTATTCTCGAATTTCAAGAATTGTGGATACTTTTACAAAGGTCACTTCATTGTATGCAGAAGATCTATTTTAGAAGGTCAAAATTTTATTCATAAAAATTTACTGTTTACTTACACCAGGTGTGTAGGCCCTTCTGAGCTTCCAAAAATCGATCCCCTGCAACTCTTTTACTAATTTAGACATAAATTGGTTTGTCACAGCTACAAGGTCATTCTCAGCTTTCAAAAGAACTTCGTCCTTGTTATATTTGCTTATTCTGATAAAAGTGAAAATGCATCAGTGCTTGTATTATAATATTTCCACTTTCACTTTTTAATACTCTACATGAAGCTACTAAGATATTAAAATTTGAAACTAACCTGTGCACTTGAAATATGACCTTTTTGCTGTTCATGGTCACATCTCGGCTAGCCTTCACAACCCTCTCCCTCTTCTCATTCTACATCAATAATAAAAAAACTGATCATTTCTACAAACAGTTAATGCGCGATTGCTAATCCAACGGAGAATTAGAAAAATCAAATGAAATGACATAGACAGACATACAAGGCTGTTGAGGTAATCAGCATGCTTGGCGAATTCATCCTTCATGGTTGAATTCGTCGTCATGGTCCGAGGTTTCTTAGCCACTTCAAGTGGAGAAGAAGACGCGCGAGCAACTATGAGCACAGAGAAGGAAATGAGAAATAGTGAAAGCAGCTTTAGGGTTTATCGAGTCAATACGGGGAGAAATTCTTACTCTGGGTAAAGCGGTGCGATTTGCGGACAGAATTCGGGTGCTTGGGTGCTCGGGCGCACAACGCACTCCTCCTCCGCGCTCCTGCGGTGCTCGGGTGCTGGTGCGGGGCGAGGCAACAAGGCGATTGCGAGGCTGATTTGGGAGATCGCGGAGCGAGGCAGCAAGGCGATCGCAGCGGTTCTCGGGTGCTCGGGTGCTCGGGTGCTTGGGTGTTTGGGAGATCGCGAGGCTGATCGAAAGAGAGAAACTCAACTCAAAAAATTTTGGGAGGGTTTTCGGCAAAGAAGAGGGAAATGAAATATTTCGCGGCTGATCGAAAGTTATAAACTGTGAACTAAATTTTGTTAGCTCAATACCGACTGTTTTTTAGAAAAACAGTCGGTGTAGGTATCACCAACACCGACTATTTTTTAAAAAAACAGTCGGTGTTGGTAATTGCTCAACACCGACTGTTTTTTGTAAAAAACAGTCGGTGTAGGTATGAGCAACACCGACTGTTTTTTAAAAAAACAGTCAGTGTTGGTGACTGCTTAACACCGATTGTTGTTTGTGAAAAACAGTCGGTGTAGGGTATGAGCAACACCGACTGTTTTTTTTAAAAAACAGTCGGTGCTGGTTACTGACGGTTTTTTGTAAGAGAACAGTCGGTGTTGAGATTGTTCTTATTTATGATTTTACCAGCAGTCTCTACACCGACTGTTACATATTAAAACAGTCGGTGATTGAGGGTCGGTGAAGGGGTTTTCTGTACTAGTGAGAATAAAAGAAGGTCAAGAGGTAAAGACGGCGTGTAGAAGATCAAGGGAGACTCTCTAGGTGTATTCCTTCCATCTCTCTTTTTTACTGCTTTTATCAAGTCTCTTATATCTTTTATTGTTGATATCACCATGAGAGTTTAAATAACAACTTTCTAGGGTGAAGACATGTAATCTTGAATTCTTATGAGCTTAATCTAGTAGTTTAATTTTATTTATCATTTGCGCTTGATTTGAATTTTACTGTACTTTATTCTTTGTATTTCTATCTTAATTTGGTGCGTGCTAACCTCGTCCGTATGGTGATAGCTACACCATAGTGTTTTGGCATATAGGTTGACCTATTAGGATCATAGTACAATTATCTAGATCCAATAAGGAAAATAGACGTAACTATTGATTCCTTGTGATCCGATCACAGTTAGAAATCTATTAGTTCATAGATTTGCAGACGAACGTTGCATTCTATAGATTAATGATCAAGCTCATTTTGGTAGTGAATTACGTAGGGTTTTGGCTTATGTTTGTCGTATTTTCTCACATTTATGTTTAATTATTATGTGAAAAAGGTTAGTGTTGTCCTATTTATGTTTTAGTGCAGGAATCATATTTTGGGGCTATTTTACATCATTTAGAGCAGGAATCAGGTCGATCAGAAAAGCGCAGCTCACCGACTAAGGCCTTGGTACGGACCAGAGCCCCAATACGGACCAAAGAAGGCTAAATACGCATTAACTTCTGGAGCGACACAGTGGGAGTACGGTACATATTAGCCAATACGGACCGTACCCAAGTTGCCATTTGGTGAAATCTTTGACAGCTGCATCTAGATTAGATTACTTGGCCTCCAATCATCTCCATGCACCCTTTCGCCAATTTTGTGATGGATGGCTAAGTCCTGAAGAGAAAACAAAACACTAACTTTGGATAAATTGCTGAACCTTCTTCATTCAAAACTAGAACTCAGCCCCTCCATGAAACTGTAGATCTCATTGTCTAGTTTCCAACACAACTTGAATCACCTCAATCGGAGTCCAGATGACTGAGTTATGACCGAAATATAAACTGCTATCAGGACCTCAATACGGACCGTATTCAGCACCGACGCTGTGAACAGTTATGACACGTTTTCAACTCCAAACAGTCCAGAACTTATCCAAAACTTGAGGGGTAAGTATATAGGCGTCCCTAGGCCTATGGGGAGTCTATATAAGGAGTCCGGCTAGTATAACACTAGTGTCATTTCAAATTAAATAACACCACATCTTAAACCATTGGATCTGCTTTAATATTCGTGCAAGACACTAGTGCACGAATATTAAAGTCTTGTGCACGAATATTAAACAGATCCAATGGTTTAAAATGTGGTGTTATTTAATTTGAAATGACACTAGTGTTATACTAACCGGACTCCTATATAAGCCTCCCAAATTGAAGGAAACTCATCTCCCCACTTGGAGGGATCACACCATCTAGATTTATCTCATATCTACTCTAAGTAAGAGGGTTAGTGTTAGGATTAGAGTGCTTGAGAGTATTAGAAGGATATTTTCTGCCATGGTTGTATCTTTCACTTCTCTTCTTGTTATAAGTTATTCATGGAGCTTCACTCGAGAAAGGGTATTTTGGTAATTTTAGGGTTTGGATGATGCTTAGACATCTTCAATTTTAATCTAGAAATATAGAGGATTTGATTTGGGTTCATTTGGAGTTGGTTTGAGTCAATTGAACTTGATATAAAGAAGTTATGAGCCAAAAAGACTTGTTTGTCAACATTTTAACAGTCAGGGACCATTTGGTAATTTATCAAGGGACCTAAGCTGTAATTTGGTTTTTAGATAAGCTGTAATTTGTTTGTAAGGCTTTCAAGTCGCCAGGGACTTGTTTTGAATATTTGAAGGACTGCGCTTAGGATTTGCTTGAACTCGAGGGTTTAATGTGCAAAACTGGATTTGGATTCGGTCAGGACCCGGATTTGGCTCAGTCGATTGAGTTTGGCTTAAAAGTGTTAAATTGCATTATCAAGCTTCAAATTATGAACTGATATGATAGTAAAGTGGTTTTTTTTTTTCCACTTGCTTTTGTTAACATATTACTTAATCATGTTATCAATTACTTGTTGTTAACCTCTACTCTGAGAAATTGCTGTAGATAAAAGGGAGGATAAGCTGCATGCCTTTTGGTCTGTGAAATTGCTTTAGAGATCATTTCTCCAACTGATTTTGACCTTATCAGCCATGTTCACTCTTACTGGTAATAATGGGAGGCAATTTACTCTCTATTTTAATATGTCAATAAGTATTCCATATGTCTATAGCCATGTTTTATATGTATGCATGTTTGCACTAATATAATTTTTTTTGTCTTTATTTTGCTGTTTGTTTTGTCTGTGAATTGATTTGGTTTAATAGATGTTTTAGTTACTATCTGATCATTGAAACTTAGCCAAAAAGTGTAGCACGTCAAGAATTGAAAGCTCTAAATTGTTTCTTTTTTTCAACCAAACTGTACTCTTATGGGGTTTGATTCTCTGTAAATTTAAGTTTGCAGATAAATTTGAGTTAGGTTTGTGGGTTTAAAGGTTTGAACCTAAACCTGAACCATTATTGTGGCGTACCAGTCAGTGCCTATGTTTTTGCCATCTTCAGTCATTATTGTCGCTGCTGGTATTAGATTGGTACTTAATTTTTCTTTTCTTCACATCTAATTTATTTGGCTGTATCTCTTGACTTCTTTTAGTATTTAAAGTATTGACAGGATCACTGCTCGATGAAACTTTTCAGGGCAACAACCTCAAGGTTTCTGTTGGAAAGTGAAAATTTATCTAATTGTATGAATTAATTGCTTTATTGATGTATTTCTCATAGTTACAATCTACAGATTACAAGTATATATATTTTCCTAAGAGGCATTGGAGATGTTACAAATGTTTTCAAGAAATGAAAAAATAAAGCCGTTACTTGTTTGCTGTTTTTGGTATCTAGTGGGATGAGCAAGACATATGGTGCGTGTATGTCACACTTGCAAGTTAACCTGGTAAGGCCAGAGAAATTGAGCAAATTAGTTTATGGAGCAGGTTGGTACCGTGTTCTGCTTGGTACCTGTCATTTTGCCAGTTAGTCAGCTGAGCTCACTTGTTCATCTCAGTACCCAATGTCTTGTACTCTGGCAAAGCTGTTATAATGTGGCTTTGTTTTGGATGTGAAAGATTGCATGTATACTCGCATCCCTTTATTCACTGGTTAAGAAGATGGTGATGAATTTTTCTGGTATAATGTAAATTTTCATTCTATTTTTCTTTTGGGTGTTTATGCTTGTCACACTTGGGTTGAGATAAGTTCCGTTTTCTTTGTTGTTAAAAAATCTCTCCAGGTTTAATTGCAAATATTACCATTTAGAAATGCATGAAGGGAAATGCATTTCATGAATTGCAAATATTACCATTTAGAAAGAACGGTCAAGTAATGGCACATACTGTATTTAGAACAAATCGAACTGAATGAAAAAACTAAATAAAATAGAAAAAGCAATTCAAAAATATGAAAACTTGCAAAACAGAGTGCAATTTTGTTGCATAAATATTAAATAGGCCCCACGATGGTGTTCTACCGGACAAGGAAGAAACACCAGTCGATTTGGGCTTTATCGGCCCAACAAATGCGACCATTTGTTAATATCAAATTTGTATTTCGATTCTAAGGCCCATATTTGATATTTCGATTAGAAGGCCCAAATTTTAGATAACTAAACTACAAATTGTTCGAAAATTTCACCGGGCCGCTAATATTTTTGTAAATAGCATCGATTTTTCAATATTTCCCAAAAAAAGCGTCCGCCAATATTTTTGGAAAAGGGAATTAGCCGGTCAATATTTTCTAAAATAGATTGGGGGCCGTCAATATTTTCTAAAATAGCATCAGAACGTCAATATTTTTGAAATTTACATTGGCCAGTCAATATTTTGGAAAATAGCAATGGTACGTCATTATCTTCGAAAATAAATTGGGCGGTCATTATTTTCACAAATAGAATTAGTCTGGAAATATTTTGAAAAATAGAATTGTACCGTATATATTTTGCAAAATAGCATTGAGCGGTCAATAATTTAGAAAATAGCGTTGGTCCGTTATTATTTTCGGGAGTAACAGTGGGCTGTCAATATTTTGGAAAATATTATTGCCCGGAAATATTTTCTAAAATAGAGCATTTGTCCGTAATTATTTTTTAAAATAGAAGGAACAACTTCCGAAATTTTTATTAATATTCCAAAAAAATATTGAATTTCAAAACCTACGCCTCATGCGGAGGAATTTTGAAATCTGTCCAAACCGCAAATTTTTTCTTCGGTAATTGAGACTAAAACTGCAAAAAAATTGCGGTTTTGGTTTTGGAATTCGAAAACCGCAATTTATTTTTGCGGTTCTAAGTTTTTTTTAATTAAACATAAATGTTTATAATTTATTTGTTTTTTGTATTGAAATATTAGAAATTTTTTATATATTTCTTTGAAAATAGATTGGAATACTATATAATTTGATTTATTAGAAAGATTGCGACAACTAATCCGGATCAACATTTTTCAGGCCAGATCTTTCACGGTTGTAAGAAAAATTAAAATATTTCTTTGTGTGTTATTGGAAAAAAAAAATAAAAATATTTTGAATCTGAGTTGTTGATTCTGGTTCAAAAGTCACTTCTAGATAAATACAGAAAATAGTGTGATCCTTCTATTTTTGAAAAAAAAAACATTTGTCAGAAAACATGTGAGCCTTCAATTTTCAGAGATTTAAAATTTTTTTTTGATCAAATGAAAGGTTCAAATTGTTAATTTAGTATATGATAAAACACACTAAATCTTATCAATCTCTATCAATAAAACGTACTTGTCAAATTTATCAATCTCTAGGTGTGGTGCACTTATCCCGAATAATTGTTAAATTACTTCACCGTTTTGGTTAAACTTTGTTAGATGAATTGTGCATATTGAAATCGATCACAAAACATTTTGCATTTGTTTAGACCAGAAACTGCCAAGTTTCTAGAAAAAGACAATACATGCCTGTAGCTGGTGCTGAAAATAACCTTGAAAATTGAATAATAAAAGAAACAAAGTAAAGTAAACCAATGATATATATATATATATATATATATATATATATATATATATATATATATATATATATATATATATAGTGCAGAATTACAGGGTGCTTTTGAATAAAACTTCGTAGCAAATTATAAAAACAAATTAAAGACATACAAGGTAGAACACTAAAAGGAATAACAAGGAAGAAAAAAAAAACAATTTAAAAAATAACTCCTTCATAACATACATGGTAACGCCTCTTTTCTCTTGTTCAATTTAGAAGCCCGGAATAGTACTGTGAAAGTTATAGCATCATGGTTTTGGGGGACGGAAGTAGGCAAAAACTGCAAAGAATGATTGTACTAATGTAAGAAATAGAAGTATGAAAGCAGCGAAGAGAGAAATTCTTGCCCATGGATTGCTAAAGTAATCACGAATAAATTTTGCCCAATGCCTGTTCCACCTTGATTGACTGTATCTGTTCACTTCCCTGTATAATTCCGCCAAATAGTGACATCTCCAAATAAAAGCATCTTGGGTGACCTGGTTTATGAAATGAGCCAACTCCTCTTCACTGCCTAGCCAGCTCTCAATGATTCCGCACTCTTGTAATATTGTCACATCATTTGGTGTGTTGACTAGTTTATCCAAAAATAATACAAAGCTTGTAAAGGGGGAATTCGCTTTGCCATATTTGGAATGTTCAAATGCTATAAGGTTTGCGAGAATACGCTTAGTGGAATCATAGAATATTAGTCTAGGGATTTTTAAGACACCATATTCAAATGATATGTCGAGCATATGTTTCGGGTTGCTCTTTGGTGTGAATTTCAGGCCCTTTTGTTTGAGCTCTGTGGCAGAAGGGATCAACGTCGACGATAAGCTTCGAGAGGTCGAATGAGGATATCTTCTTTTGAGTACCCTTGAAAGAAACCGATGAAGAAAACCTTTGATTCTATTGGCGCTGAACATTCTGGTAAGAACAAATGGTTTGGAACTCAATACAACTGGTATCCCTGGGTTGGGCACTAAACAGTGGTAACAGAGATGGACCAAATGATGAATTTCAGCTGGAGGGTCTGGAATTTTATCAGTAGGGTCTGGAATTTCAGCTGGAGGGTCTGGAAATATGGAGTCTTTGGGCAACAACCTACGAGCAAGGAATTTAGCAAAAAGCATTATATATTCTTGATTAAAACCAATCAGCTCGTACAACTTCTCAACTATAAAGAAGGGAATTTGGTTCTCTTGAAGTAGCAAATCACGTCTTATGAATTGATGATTCCAGCCAACCTCAAGAATTGATTCCCAATTACCTTCATCCCTTTTTGAGAAGTACTCGAGTACGAAGCATCCGTCAAGCAGCATCATCTTGACAAATGCATTGCTGTCAAGATCATCAAACTTCTCACTGTAACATCTCCGTGTTCTCATTTCTAGCTTCTTCATCTCTGATATACAGAGATCCAAACTTATGTTGTCCTGTTGGGACAAGAAATCCCGCAAGAACCGCCTTTTTTGCTCCTCCAAGGCTCGGAGGTGCTTTTTACCATGGTGGAATGGGCCGATGGAGATGACAGAGGGCTCAAAGAGATTCTTCTTGCTTTGGGAAATGTTATGTGGTGTGCGAAAGATGGTGAAGCCCTCTGCCTCGTTCACATTGCCCCATAATCTGTCGAGTTCACATTGCAGAGAGGCTTTGCGATCTACAACTATCTGGGTTTTTTTCTTTATGGTGAAGTGCAGTGATTCTGATGGAAAGGATTCGAGATCTACAACTATGTGGGCTTCTTCCATTAATATTTTTTCGTGAATGGGAGAGTTTTGGTTCAACTTGAACAAAACTACCTTTAACATTTGTATTTATAACCTTCATGCATAAGAAAATAAAAATGCTACTTTTCAACAGAGCCCTTGCATTATTGAAAAATCTTTCCTGAAATATTAAAGGTCTAACAGTGAACCACGAATTGCACAATGAATTCAGAGAAATTTAAGTCTTCCTAAATTCCATAACTAAATTTTCACGAAAAAGTAATGGACCAGCTCCGTCAAAAAAAAAAATGTTCCAATGCTGATGCTTCTTTTAATTATCTTAAAAAGTATATGATATTCTGATATAAATTTTGTAAATAAATTAACCAGTCTCTTTAATTTCAAAATATAATGCAAAAATACTGATGAATTACGTCAACTATTATTTGTGTGATCTTATTATTTCATGCACCTGAGAGAAATAATTGAATTTCCAAATCACTGTTTCATAATAAAAAAAACGAAAAACAGTGATTTTCAAATATCCATAAAAAATAGTAAATAATTTCCAAAGAATGTAAAATTTTTTCACGAAGCACATTTAAATATGGAGAACATGTTGAGCACTTCAGATCGACTATTTGAACTTTGAAAATTATAAAAACGAATTGTTAGCACTAAGACTTTGGTCATACCACTTTGATCTTTTGATGTTGATATGCTACCGTTGAAAACATTTTAATGCGATATAATGAAATAAAAGGTTAAATTGAAATAGAAAATAATTGAACAAAACATGTTTTCACGTATATTACAGATATCTAGTTAAATAAATAAACATAACAATTAATATATTAGAAAACAAGATATAAAAAATGACAGCTGTCATCAATGTGTAATTTGATATTTTGTTTTGAGTGAGTCTATGGTTCTATGCATAGCACGGATTAGTCCGTACTACGGATCAATATTTTCGTTTTCAAAATTCTAACGGTCGATCCGAACCGTTCAACATGATTTCCATATGAGAATATACTTATGGGCTAAATTTTCTATTTTTTAGAATTTTTTTACTATTTTTTTAGATAGAAAATCACTGATTTTGGATGGTCCAGAATTTTCAGATCAAGTGATTTTCTACCTATCTTTAAATATAGTAAAAAGTTTGAAAAAATATAAAATTTAGTCTGCAAGTACATATTCATGTGGGGATCACGTTGAACGGTTCGGATCGACCATTAGGATTTTCAAAATGAAAATATGACTCCGTAGTACGGACTAATCCGTGCTTTGCATAGTACCATAGACTCACTCTTTTGTTTTAACAAGTCTTAAACTTTAATTGTTTAAAAGAAAATGTAGTTGTCATTTTCATCTTGACAATTGATATAATGTATAATATCAAATATAAATTACATAAGTTGTATTTGGTTGGATCCACATAATTAGGTTCACAATGCCATGAAAAAGAATTAAATAAGTTGTATTTGGTTAGATCCACGTAATTAGGATCACATACAAAAGTAAACAAAACATAACATAAAATAAATAACAAAGTCAACTGCCAACTAAGAATGACGGATAATAATTCTCGAACAATGATTTGAGCACCTAACAGGCATTCTAGAAATGAATTAAATTTATTTTTGCAATTAGACTAAGCATCAGTTTGACCATCGCCCAGAGTTTGCATCTTCATGATAGTTCAACGAATGAGATTTAAATAGTTCAGCGAATATGAGGTTAATAGGACGAACAACTTTTGTTCTGTATTTTGTCGACTCTTTATCAAAGTTTGATTTCTGATACATAATATCAATAATTATATATTATTTATGGAGGAAACCAACATGAGAAAATTTACAAGGGATATACCATAACAATGCTCTAAAAATAAAGTCAAAAAGTGAGGTCTTGTCTCTTAAAGAAGCCAAGAGGCAATTACACTCCGCTAATCGAATCCATTAAGTAGCTAGCTAACCTAAATAGCTAGAATATCAAGCACAACAAATGAAAAAAAAAAAAAAACGAGAGATATATGTCAGGATGTATTATCCAATTTCTATAATTTAGAAAATAACATTAAGTAGACTCTCCGTCAGTATTATTTATATGTGAAAGATCCACATTTGAAATCAAACTCTTAAGTATATATACGTTAAAAAGAAATATCATGACTTAAGTCTTTTCTTTCACTCAAAAGAACAAGTTCATATAAAATTTAATGTGAAATTGAAAGGTAAAGTACTTTATTATTTTTGCAATATTTAGAACCATGTGTTGGTTAATTAAGACCTACAACAATACACATAACAAACAAAATAAATTACAATATATAATCCTAAATTGTTTTTTAAGGTTAAAGTTCTTTCGCGCTTAGCTGGAAGATAGAGATTGGAGAGTGATATATAGGACCTTCACCAGCTGTAATCTGACGGCACATGCAAGCTAGCTATGGGAAGGCAATAACCTCATGTGATTCTCATCACTAGTACAAAAAACCCCTTCACTGACTGTTAAAATACCCCTACACCGACTGTTATAGCGGCGTCAGTAAAGCCAGCGCCAGTGAAGGTTACCTTTTACTGACGCTCTAAAAACAGTCAGTGTTGGGTTCAACACTGACTGTTTTTAAAGCGTCAGTGTTGGCGTTCAACACTGACTGTTTTTAAAGAGTCAGTGTTGAACGCCAACACTGACTGTTTAAAAACAGTCAGTGTTGAACGCCAACACTGACGCTCTAAA
Source organism: Carex parvula (assembly GCA_025461045.1). Classification (NCBI taxonomy): domain Eukaryota; kingdom Viridiplantae; phylum Streptophyta; class Magnoliopsida; order Poales; family Cyperaceae; genus Carex; species Carex parvula. Next base: position 20,825 of record JAJGRW010000390.1, on the reverse strand, counting down.
AACAGTCAGTGTTGGTATTCAACACTGACTGTTTTTAAAGCGTCAGTGTTGAACACCAACACTGACGCTTTAAAAACAGTCAGTGTATGTCCTAAAAATAGTCAGTGTTGACATAAAAATTTTGGCATGATTCCGCTTGTATCGAGGCTAGCCTCCATATTTTGTTAGCCATATAACTATTCGACATTAAATAGAATATCATGCAAATAATGTAGACAACATAAATAAAAGGCAACACAATTTAAGAACATAACATATTCATTCACAAAAAATCACACTATAGCAAAATTTACATAACCCATAAAAACAAAATTTGCAACTGAAATTAACAACATTGTATTTCTTGTAAATAGGTTAGAAGTTGTCCAAGAAAAATATACAATTCTTGTAGTTGACTGGACTGAGCAAGGACACGAGAAGTCTAATTACCCAAAATTGCTCCAATTATCACTTGACAAGAGTCGATCGGTATCAAAGCGGTTGTCGGACTTTGCTTGCCTCTATCTCCTCTAGTGATCAATTAAATTGTGTCCCTACAATTAGAGAAGGTATAAATAACAAACTTCATAATCTAAATTGACCAAAAGACCTCATTATAAGATCATATGAAACTATAAAATTAGTTGTAATAGAAAAGTAAAAAAGTTGGATACTTTTTTTGAATATATGCTCATTGTCAAGTAAAGATGTGTTACGATCTATTCATCCACCTCATTCACAGCTTGCTGTAAATATGTAATATTAAAGAGAGTGACATGAATGCATTCTAAAACAATTCCTGTTAATTATAAAGCTTTTGACCATAGTATAAAATAAGTAAAGCAAATTTTTCCTAGTAGTGGACGAAAATGAGACAAAATTGTATACCAGAAAGAAGGGGAGGCATACTTGAGGAATTCTTGGAGCTTTCTTATAGATCTCCAAAGTTGCTCTGCCTTTAAAGCTCCTTTTTCGAGCAAGACCTCTAAAACATCAGAACGTTTATACATTAGACACATCAGATCCAACCCAGAATTAAATTTTTGTACCGGACACGTGTCTGACATGGTACATCATGATTTCAGAAGTGTCTGTGCTATTTGCATTAGGCAAAAGTAGTAAAAATATAAATGACACTGGATATAAAATAAAAGAAAAGAAAATGCACCAGCAATTGTTTCTACTGCTGAGTGCTGAGTGGCACTCTCTCAAAATGGCCTTGCATTCCTCTTCAGCAAAAGTTAAGTACTTGGCACGAAGCACGTCAAGTTTCTCTGCAAGCCAAGAAGCTTGTAGTTTTAATATATTATATATACATTTACAACTTGCGATTATCTAAACCAAGGGGTAAAAGAAACATTTTAACTGTCAATTTGAAAACAAGTACCTCAACAGGTTAGTACAACTTGCGATTATCCAAGGCACCACCAGTTCTACAGGTTAGTACATAAATCAGTAAAAAAGGTTCTCAAATTTCAAAACAAGTTCTTGAACCAACACAAGTACCTCAACAGATTCCTAAATCTCTAAACAAAAGGTTACATTAGATACATAAACCCTTTTGAATGTTTAATAGAGAGGAAGTTATAACAGGTCGTTCTGTCAATTATCCATATTTTCAACAGTCACTTCTCTTATTTGTCATGTATTAATTTCTTAATATAACCTAAATTATAACTCGCTGACTTCTACCAAGAGATCCAAGTGAACTGTTGGGTTTCCTTCGACACATTGACTTGAGTCTCAACTTTTCACTTCCATTCTGTCCTGAGGTTTTCCCAAATCAGTAGGTACTAGCTTGCTGTAAGTCGACCGGGTCAAGTTATCGACCCAAACATAGAATGCGACAGCAAGTGCCAAACGCATAGACCAAATGATAAAAGTCGTAATAGTTGAATAAATTTCAACAGATACTGGGTTTACATGGTACACATCTATATGACTATATGTACTAACTGTTGGTGCAATATTTGCGAGACCTCATTCCAGCTGTCCACTGGCATTTTGTTTACCATGCGCCGACGGTATATGTAGTGTTATGAATAATATCACCTACCAGATAGAGTCTTGCCATAGTGAGAATATTCCATAAATTTAACATTGTTGGAATCAAGAAGCCTCAGGAATTCACTATAATTGATTGTCTGAGAGTTCTCTGGTTCCCACTCAGCGCCTTTTAGCATCCCTTGCTATTTAAGAAAAACCCGGCTCCAGTTTGAGGTCATTAACAGGCTCCTCTCCAGCTGTACATCGGCTTTTTTCTCCATCTTCTCTAATTTATCCACACGTTGTCTCTCTGCCTCATTTATTTTCTGTGACTCAATAATTAAGGAAAATAAAATCAACTGAACTGTTTAATTGAGTTAAGGCATGTGGCCAGATTGAGCTACAGATGTATGTAAGGTATTCGATGGAATGCCAGTCCAATGTGGTTGAATCAAGGAAAATAACCTATAGTTGCAAGTTAACTTTGAAGCCAAGAGTAATTTTGAAACAAAAAGCATTCGAAATAACAGAAATTGACCTCAAATATGCGATTAGCCTCAGTATCTTCTACTTGCTTCGCCGTTGGCACATTGTTGGAGTCCGATTTAGACAATTGAGCATCGCTAGCTCAAATTCGAGCTTAATAGCTCGATTATGTGTTTGAACGGAGAGAAAAAAATGGGAACGACGGCGATTTACCAAAGATGAGTATTTCGAGGAGTGAGAGCACACGAGTGCAGAAGATGAGTTAGGGGTTATAAGATAAGTGATCATCGTAGTGATATAAACGGTGTGAGGGTTTATCTGGAGAGAGAGAGGTTTGTGCGGAGGTAGACAGATGGCAAGGCGGAGGTAGAGGTTTGTTCTCCGATGCTCGATCCTGAGGGAGTCGGCGGGGGGAGGGTTTGTGCTTGGATGCTCGGTGCTCAGAGATAGAGATAGACATCAAGGCGGAGGCATGCTCGGAGGTGTGCTTGTGCAAGGCGGAGGTGTGCTCGCCGAGAGATTAGAAGGGTTTGGGTTTCGAAATTTTGTTTTCTCTTAGAGGTATTTGGGTTTTGAAATTAGAAGGGTTTGTCTTTGAGAGAAGGGGCCGGGAAATGAAATTTTCCTTAGCGCGCGCGGCTTCGAAAGAGAATTGGGGGTAGGAAATTTTTTGGCGAAAATCACCGACTGTTTTTAAAACAGTCAGTGTTGGCCGTCTGCACTGACTGTTTTAAAACAGTCAGTGTTAGCAGCTTACACTGACTGTTTTTTTAAAAACAGTCAGTGTTAGCAGCTTACACTGACTGTTTTTAAAAACAGTCAGTGCAGACTGCTAACACTGACTGTTTTTTAGAAAAACAGTCAGTGTTGATAACAAATTTTTTTTATAAAAATTTACTTAAACAGGCACGTACGTGATGGTGTAATAACATGTTATTACAGCATCTTTTCTATATGAATTTTATAATTTAAATAGTTAATCTTTATTTTCTATGCAAGAAATTCTTAATCTTAGTTTGCATTATTTTTTATGCATGAATATTTGTTGTTGGGTATTAAGCCCTTAATTAACGGATCCAAGTTTGCATGAGCATGTGTTACACAATGTGTTACACAATTCTAAGTTTATAAGTAACATATTTTTATTTTTATTTTCTTCAACATAAATTATATTATCATATTATTTATTTATGTACATACTTTCTTGACAACTAATCAAAGTTTAAAAATATATTAAAAATTTTGGAAGACTTAATTGTATTATAAAATATCCACAAATTGCTTAATTGGATTCCCTTATAAAATTTGTCAACAAGCGCAAAATCCCGGTTGAAATTTCATTTCATATAACTTGTGATTTTCTTTAGGATTCTCCATCTTCTTGCATTATCTTGTAATTATTAAATTCGTATTTGTAAAAACTTGAAAGATTTTAAGTTTTAACTTGATTTTATTAAATAAATTAATATATTACATGTGTTCAATGAAATGTTCAAACCAAAATAATATATTTTTAATTATGATATTTGAAAAAAAAATTAAGGAAAAAATGTAAAATAAAATGAAAAATGAAACAAACAAAAATATGAATAATAAATATAATTGTTAAATAAAATTCACCTCATACACATAAATTATTATTTTTAAATAAAATTCAACCCTAATAAATTATAAATACTGGAGCCAGACCCTCATCGTCTCTTCCCGGGAATTGAATTCCTCTTGATTTCAAGCACTAGGAAAAGATGTCCAAAACAAGCATGTATTCCCTTGATTTCAAGCTCTAGGAAAAGATGTCCAAAACAAGCATGTTAGCATGTGTAGTTACTATGATTGTGTTAATTATAAAGACATTTATAATCACTTGTAAGTTCTCAAAATATTTTTAAACAATTGTTTTAGTGCACTTTATTTACACAGAACATGAGAACTACACTAAAATGAAGTCACTGTTTTTTCAAAATTTCAGCGGCATTAAAAAAAAAAATCACCGACTGTTTTTAAAGCGTCAGTGTTGGTGCTCAACACTGACGCTCTAAAAACAGTCAGTGTTGGGGTTTAACACTGACTGTTTTTGAAAACAGTCAGTGTTGCTGCTAACACTGACTGTTTTAAAAAACAGTCAGTGTTGAACACCAACAGTGACTGTTTTTAAAGCGTCAGTGTTGAGCACCAACACTGACGCTTTAAAAACAGTCAGTGTTAATACTCAACACTGACGCTTTAAAAACAGTCAGTGTTGATAACCAACACTGACTGTTTTTTTTAAAAACCGTCAGTGTTGATAACAAACACTGACTATTTTTCAAGCGTCAGTGTTGAGCAACAACACTGACAGTTATTTAATAAAAGAGTCAGTGTAGGTATAGCAACACTGATGCTTCGGTTAAAACAGTCGGTGATGAAGGGTCGGTGAAGGGGTTTTTTGTACTAGTGCTTGTGAAGGTAATCATATTTAATTTAATCGATATTTAATCCATACATGTATATTTTTTAATTTATTAAATCGAGATTGCAATTTATTACTCTAGATTCCAAAAGATATAAAATTTAGTCTAAAAGCACATTTTAATATGTAGAACATGTTGACCACTTCATATTAACCATTTGAACTTTGAAAATCACAAAACAAATTGCTAGCACCAAGACTTTGGTCATACCTTTAATCTTAGCCAATCTCTCTCTCTTTTTGTGTGTGTGTATGGATATATATATATATATATATATATATATATATATATATATACATATATATATATAGAGGATTTGGCTAATATGCTACGCGTAGCATAGAGCCTCCCCGTGCTACGGCTCATTTTTTGAGTTTTCAAAATCCTAACGGTCGATCTGAACCGTTCAACATGATCTCCATATGAATATGTACTTGCAAACCAAATTTTACATTTTTTAGAATTTTTTTGCTATTTATTAAGCCACTTTGAAAATCGCTGATCCAATGGTCCAGCAGATTTTACTGTTGTGTACAAATTAGTGTTTTTTCAAAGTGACTTAATAAATAGTAAAAAAATTCTAAAAAATGTAAAATTTGGTTTGCAAGTACATATTAATATGGAGATCATGTTGAACGGTTCGGATCGACCGTTAGGATTTTGAAAACTCAAAAAGTGAGCCGTAGCACGGAGTGCTCTATGCTACGCGTAGCACCGTAGCCATGTCCCATGTATGTATATATACATACATGTATGTATATATATATATATATATATACATACATGTATGTATATATATATACATACATGTATGTATATATACATACATGGGACATGGCTACGGTGCTACGCGTAGCATAGAGCACTCCGTGCTACGGCTCACTTTTTGAGTTTTCAAAATCCTAACGGTCGATCCGAACCGTTCAACATGATCTCCATATTAATATGTACTTGCAAACCAAATTTTACATTTTTTAGAATTTTTTTACTATTTATTAAGCCACTTTGAAAAAACACTAATTTGTACACAACAGTAAAATCTGCTGGACCATTGGATCAGCGATTTTCAAAGTGGCTTAATAAATAGTAAAAAAATTCTAAAAAATGTAAAATTTGGTTTGCAAGTACATATTAATATGGAGATCATGTTGAACGGTTCGGATCGACCGTTAGGATTTTGAAAACTCAAAAAATGAGCCGTAGCACGGGGAGGCTCTATGCTACGCGTAGCATATTAGCCAAATCCTATATATATATGTATATATATATATATATAGAGGTTGGCTATTCTACTTCCATAAGCATATGCCCACATATGCTTATAACTCATTTTTGTGTTTTCAATATTCAAACAACAAATTCAAACAGTTAGATGTTCAATCTATATTAAAATGTACTTGGAGACCAAATTTTACATTTTTTGGAATTTTTTTACTAATTATTAAGCCACTTTGAAAATTGCTGATCCAGGTGAACAGTAAAAACAGTGCAACAAAATTCTGGACCATATGATTAGCAATTTTCAAAGTGGCTTAATAAATAGTAAAAAAATTCAGAAAAATGTAAAATTTGGTCTCCAAGCACATATTAATATAGATTGAACATCTAACGGTTTGAATTTGTTGTTTGAACATTGGAAATGCAAAAATAAGTTATAAGCATATGTAGGCATATGCTTATGGAAGTAGAATAGCCAACCTCTATATATATATATATATATATATATATATATATATAGATGGGCTATTGTACTTCGCGAAGTAAAACCCCCGTTTACTTCATGCTCATATTTTCATTTTGAAAATCCAAACAACCGATCCGAACCGTTTAACATGTTCTAAATATTGAAATGTGCTTGGAGTCTAAATTTTACATTTTTTGGAATTTTTTTACTATTTATTAAGCCACTTTGAAAGTTTCTGATCCAACGGTGAACAGTAAAAAACAGTAAAATTTTCTGGACCACCAGATCAGAAACTTTCAAAGCGGCTTAATAAATAGTAAAAAAATTCCAAAAAATGTAAAATTTAGTCTCCAAGCACATTTCAATATTTAGAACATGTTGAACGGTTCAGATCGGTTGTTTGAATTTTCAAAATGACAAATTATAGCATGAAGTAAACGGGGTTTTACTTCGCGAAGTACAATAGCCCATCTCTATATATATATATATATATATATATATGGGACAGTGCTACGGTGCTACGCGTAGCATAGAGTCCTCCGTGCTACGGCTCAATTTTTGAGTTTTCAAAATCCTAATGGTCGATCCGAACCGTTCAACATGATCTCTATATGAATATGTACTTGCAAACCAAATTTTACATTTTTTAGAATTTAAAACATTTTAATGCATCATGGGCTGGGGGGATTAAAATGTTTTCAAAATCCTAACGGTCGATCCGAACCGTTCAACATGATCTCCATATGAATATGTACTTGCAAACCAAATTTTACATTTTTTAGAATTTTTTTACTATTTATTCAGCCACTTTGAAAAAACACTAATTTGTACACAATAGTAAACTTTTCTGGACCATTGGATCAGCGATTTTCAAAGTGGCTTAATAAATAGTAAAAAAATTCTAAAAAAATGTAAAATTTGGTTTGCAAGTACATATTCATATGGAGATCATGTTCAACGGTTCAGATCGATCGTTAGAATTTTGAAAACTCAAAAATTGAGCCGTAGCACGGAGGGGCTCCATGCTACGCGTAGCATATTAGCAAAATCCTATATATATACATGTACATATATATATGTATATATATGTATATATACGTGTATATATGTATATATGTGTGTATATATAGGTATATATATATATATATATATATGTATATTTCTGTAGAGTAGAACTAGGGTGCTCCTAAGCTCACCAAGCCCTTCGTGAGCTCGACTCTAAAACCTATCGAATTGACTTCAAACGATATTTCCAAACCGTTAGATGTTCAATCTATATTAAAATGTGCTTGGAGACCAAATTTTACATTTTTTGAAATTTTTTTTACTATTTATTAAGATGGTTTGAAAATCGCTGTTTTCCAATGGTGCAGAATTTTAATAAAAACAGCGATTTTCAAACCATCTTAATAAATAGTAAAAAAATTCCAAAAAATGTAAAATTTGGTCTCCAAGCACATTTTAATATAGATTGAACATCTAATGGTTTGGAAATGTCGTTTGAAGTCAATTTGATAGGTTTTAGAGTCGCGCTCACGGAAGGGCTTGGTGAGCTTAGGAGCACCCTAGTTCTACTCTATTTCTGTATATATATATGTATATATATGTATATTTCTGGTCCACCATTTTTTAAAATCACTGATTTTTTATGGTCCACGATTTTTTGAAAACAATAATTTATAAAAATTTCTGGAAATTGTAAAATTTGGTCTCCAAGCACAATTTAATGGAGATCAACTTGAAAGGTTCGGATCGACATTTTGAACTTTGAAATTGAAGATATAGACGTGAAGTAAACACTCGTTTTACTTCGCGAAGTACCGTAGCCCAACTCTATATGTATGTATATATATGTGTATATATATGTATATATATGTGTATATATATGTATATATATGTGTATATATATGTATATATATGAGATGGGCTACGATGCTTTGCAAATTAAAACACCCTCTTTAATTCGGGCCACTTTTTTAATTTGCAAAACTCAAACAACCGATCTGAACCGTTCAACATGTTCTAAATATTGAAATGTGCTTGGAGACCAAATTTTACATTTTTTTGAATTATTTTACTATTTATTAAGCCACTTTGGAAATCGCTGATCCGGTGGTCCAGAAATTTTTACTGTGGACCACCAGATCAGCGATTTCCAAAGTGGCTTAATAAATAGAAAAAAATTTCAAAAAATGTAAAATTTGGTCTCCAAGCACATTTCAATATTTAGAACATGTTGAACAGTTCGGATCGGTTGTTTGGATTTCGCAAATTAAAAAAATGGTCCGAATTAAAGAGGGTGTTTTAATTTGCAAAGCACCGTAGCATATCTCGTATATATATATATATATATATATATATATATATATATATAGAGCTGGGCTATGGTGAGTTGTGAAGTAAGATGTCATTTTTACTTCACGCTCATATTTTCATTTTGAAAATTCAAACAACCGATCCGAACCGCTCAACATGTTCTCTATATTGAAATGTGCTTGGAGACTAAATTTTACATTTTTTGGAATTTTTTTACTATTTATTAAGCCACTTTGAAAATCACTGATCCGGTGGTCCAGAAAATTTTACTGTTTTTTACTGTTCACAGTGGATCAGCGATTTCAAAGTGGCTTAATAATAGTAAAGAATTCCAAAAATGTAAAATTTAGTTTTCAAGCACATTTCAATATTTAGAAAAAGTTAAACGTTTGGATCGGTTGTTTGAATTTTCAAAATGAAAATATGGCGTGAAGTAAAACAACGTTTTACTTCACAACTCACCGTAGCCTATCTCTCTCTCTATATATATATATATAGAGGTTGGATTAAGATCAAAATGGTAGTTCCTGAGCCTTGATGCTACCAATTTATTTTTGCAGTTTTCAAAATTCAAATAGTCGATCTGAGGTGCTTAACATGTTCTTCACATTAAAATGTGCTTGGGGATCAAATTTCACTTTTTTTTGTAACTTTTTACATTTTTTATGAATTTATAAAAATCACTGTTTTTCAGATTGTTTTTATTTATTTTTTATTATTCAAAACAGTGATTTTCAAAAATCCTTAAAACATAGTAAACAATTTCCAAAAAATAAAAAACTTGGTCTCCAAGCACATTTTAATATCAAGAACACGTTGAGCACTTTAGATTGACTATTTGAACTTTGAAGCACGAAAAACAAATGAGTTGCACTAAAGCTCAGGAACTACCATTTTGATCTTAGCCAACTTTTATGTATATATATATATATATAGATAGATATCTTTTGATGTTGATATTCTACCGTTGAAAACATTTTAATGCGATATAAGTAAAATAATAAGTTAAATTGAAACAGTAAATAATTGAAAGAAACATGTTTTATGGACTTTGACAAAACACCATTCCTTTCCGGTGGCCCTAGCTAGTTAGAACATTCTTCGCTTAGTGACAAATTGAGAGATAGATAATTGGTGATCCAGGATGGACATTGAAATTTTCTCAACTAGTTGAGGATATTTTCCTTCACAAAAAAAGGAGAGGTTTTGCAAATACGGAATTATATCGTGAGCATTTTCCGTGTACCAGACATAGTGTCATTCAGCGGTTAAATGAATATATCAAGGTCACTTGTCTTATGTTACTGTACCTATACCATATCGGCACCAAACATCAAAACAAAAAACAAAGCAACTGGTATTAGGGGTACAAAGACAAAAATTGAATAGAATCCTGAATTTCTGATTTCTTTTGTTATGATATAGAAAGCATAATCAATCACTGCATTTAAGTTGAATTTTTTATTTTTCTTTTGTTATGATAATGATTTTTTTTCCTGCATTGATATCTTCTTTGAAAAATTATTTTGCAGATCTATTGCATCAAAACATAGAGAAATTTCCTTTTATGACCATGTAATAATTTTTCTTCATTGAAATCTTTCTTGTAGGAAGTGGCTGTCTAATTAAAATAGGATGTAAGCTGCACATAATTTTAGGAGCAGATGGAGAGTGAAAAAACACTAGTTCGAGCATTTAGTAATAAATTAGACAATATATGCTGTGGTAATATTGCTTTGGATATATCATTTGGGTCAAAGCAAACACATGTTTCATTTCTTGAATCGCAATCCAGTTGCAAAATTTCTCTCTGGAAGCCATTTCAATATGAAATTATATATTTTGATTCCTCCTCCTGATTTGCAAATAGTGTGGTTTTGTAATTAATCCTCTCACATAAACTCTTGTTTTGGATATGTAAATACTATAATTTTTGTATGGTACAATGCTTTTAATTTTTGTATTAAGATGTAATGATAGTTTCTTGGATTTAAGATGTGTAAGTTATTTTTATAATTGGAAGGGTGCTAGTTCCTTTTGCACAAGAGTAAGTAAGCAATAGACTGGAGCATCACAGAATTCAGTTACAATAGAAATTAGTTAGTTAATATTGCTGTTAGGACTATAGTTAGACATTAACTGATTTAGTTAAGAGATTAATCAAACCACTGCGTGGGCTATAAAAGAGATGTAATACCACTTTGTACAATTACAAAAGAATGAAATAAAGATTCATAATTTCATTTATTGCTCTTAATTAAATATTGGTTGTTGATGTGATCTATTTTTATTACAAAATTCAAAGGAGATCTGAAATATATAGAAATATTATTCTCTAGGAATTAAAAATGGTAGCCTCATGGAAATAATAAGTTTAACTATAAAATAATATAAATTGAATCAATAAAACATTTTCAAGAGCATAGTGCTCTAGTATTTTCATGAACCTTCACTATAAAATAATATAAACAGATTAAACAAAATATTTCCAAGGGCGATCCCATGGAAATAATATGTCCAACCATAAAATAATATAAATTGTATCAATAAAATATTTCCATGCTCATTTGTCCCAGTATTTTCATGAACCTTCACTATAAAATAATATAAACAGATTAACAAAATATTTTCAAGGGCTAGCCCATGGAAATAGTATGTCCAACTTCTTCAGACTTATTTCCATGCACCTGCAATAAAATATAATATTTGATCTGTTTGGCGGCGGTCGCGGGTCATGCCAAACTTTTTCCAAGGGCAAAAATGATACATTTCCATGGACACACAGGAAATATTTCCGTGCGCTATTTTTTCCATGGGCCTCCCTTTGGAAATGGGTTACGGTGTTAGAAAAGTCGATTTATTTCCATGGACCCTTCACATGCTTGGAAATGTGTTTTCTACCCTTGATAAAAATGGAAATTCTAGTAGCGTTAAATAGGCATGTGACAAGCTCAATTAATTTATTTTCAGCGTAATGGTGGAATATAATAAAGTGCAAATAGACTACTAATTTCAGCATAATTGATGACAACTAAAATATTTATTGGAACATTTAAATTCATTAAGTTTGAAATCCGTCCGTACAACATAGATCATACAGTTTACATTCAGATTTGAATAATTTTTTTCCAAAGCACTTGGGACAAAACCAAATATTTCCTTTCCGCCGGACATGCAGGTGAGCTTTGGACATAATTATTTAGATGGATCCAACGGACTTGGAATAAGATATTATCTAAGATTCTTCGGACAAAACAATACCATTCGGAAACCGGATCTAGTTAGAACATTCTTCGCTTAGTGACAAATTGAGAGATAGATAATTAGTGATCCAGGATGCACATTGAAATTTTCTCAACTAGTTGAGGATATTTTCCTTCACAAAGAAATTAATGAGTGGTTTTGAAAATACGGATTTATATTGTAAGCATTTTCTGTGTACCAGACTTGGTCTCCGTCAACGGTTAAAAGATTCGCTAATTCCCCACTTTTTTTTTCGATTTTTTATTTATTTATGATGGTCACCGTCGGTACTGAATAAATCTGGTCCGGAATTAATGTGGGAACCTTCAAATTTTCTTAGTCAATGCCTTGTTTTGTTTTAGTTGCAAAACCATTAGTGCAGTCAATATTAATTATAAAGTCATCAACTACGGAGTTAGATGAAAGATGGTAAAAGAAACGTAAGTAGATCTATTCCTATCTAGCTATTATTCTGAATTTGAAGATGAGGATGACTCAAATGTTCTATTGTTTTTGTGCTTCAATTATGTCTCACATTCTTATCTCTATTCTTAAAGTCCAAACAAACGATCGATTTGAACCGCTCAACATGATTTTCATATTAAAATATTTTTGAAGATCAAATTCTATCTGTATAGAGATAGAATAAGCTTTTTTTAAAATCATAAAGTAATTATAACATATTCTAATATATAGTGATATATATGGAACAAATAATTGTAATTTATAAACTAGTAATCGTTTGCTTGACAAAATAAATTCCGTTCGCTCCCCAAATAATAGTTTCCTGTGGTTGACGACATATATATATAGATAGAGGTTGGCTAAGATCAAAGTGGTAGTTCCTAAGTTTTGGTGCTACCAATTTGTTTTTAGGGAAAATTGTTTTCATGCCACTCCAAAATATAGAAATTAGGAAATTGCCATCCCAAAACATGAAATTAGTTATTTGCCACTCTAAAATCATTAAATTTATGAAATTGCCACAATTATACATATTTGATTAAAATTATTCTGAAAAATATTGTATAAAAAAAGTATTTTGATATTTCCAAAATTACCCTTCCCTTCCCTTCGTCCCCTTCGCCTCTCTCTGTTGCTGGTGCCTTGTTTAAACCGGGTCTATCTCTGTTACCACGCACGCATCGACTTGTCATGACAACACTCCAATTTCCAATGATTTTCAGAAAAATCATACTCGGTACTAGGTACTAGTCGTCACACTGGCCGGTACGCACTGGTACTAGTCATGACAACACAAAATCGCAACCATCAAAACCGCAAAATGATACTCGGTACTAGTCGTCACACTGGGCCAGTACGCACTGGTACGGACGCATCGCATCTAAGTCACATAGAATGTCACTGCCCAATCACAGCCAACACAGAACCAGAACAAGGAACAGAAGAAAAAGGCTGCACATCAAAACAGCAACCCAGCACAAAAGAAAACAAAAGGGGTAGTGCCAGTATAATCAGCTCAGCCGCAAGACAAAGGCAGCACCAAGTTGGACAGAAAAGGAACCAAAAACAACAAGTCCCACAAACAACCAGTACCACCCCGGTACCAGTATAGGCACCAATGCCGGTACTGGTGTACCAGTGGACCAGAAACAGGGCAGGACAAAAGAGGCGCAAAGCAAAAAGGGAATAACCCAGTCAGCACAGTCACCGCACCAGTACTGGTACGGTGTCAGTAAATCCAGCAAGGACCGAACAAAGAAATCAAGGCATCATAGCACAGGATACACAAAGGCAACAACAGCATTTAAATCGGGGCGTACCAGTAGCCAGCACACAAAGGAAACCAGAACCAGCAAATCGGCACAAAGGCACCAGCAACAGAGACAGGCCCAGTTTAAACAAGGCACCAGCAACAGAGAGAGGCGAAGGGGACGAAGGGAAGCGAAGGGTAATTTTGGAAATGTCAAAATACGTTTTTTGTACAATATTTTTCAGAATAATTTTAATCAAATATGTATATTAGATGTATAATTGTGGCAATTTCATAAATTTAATGATTTTAGAGTGGCAAACAACTAATTTTATGTTTTGGGATGGCAATTTCCTAATTTTCATGTTTTGGAGTGGCATAAAAACAATTTTCCCTTGTTTTTACGGTTTCAAAGTTCAAATAGTTGATCTGAAGTAATCAATGTGTTCAACATATTAAAATGTGCTCGGAGATCAAATTTTACACTTTTTGAAATTTTTTTACTATTTTTTAAGGATTTTTGAAAATCAGTGTTTTGAATAATAAAAAATAAATAAAAATAAATGTTAAAAATAATTTTTTTAAAAAAATCCATAAAAAATAGTAAAAATATTTAAAAAAATGTAAAATTTTGTCTCCAAACACATTTTAATATGGAGAACATGTTCAGCACTTCAGATCGAATATTTGAACTTTCAAAACCGTAAAACTGAATTGGTAGCACCAAAGCTCATGAACTACCACTTTGATCTTAGCCAACCTCTATATATATATATATATATAGGAGTTGGCTACGGTACTACGCATAGCATAGAGGGCCTCCGTGCTACGGCTCAATATTTGAGTTTTCAAAATCCTAACGGTCGATCCGAACCATTCAACGTGATCTCCATATGAATATGTACATGCAAACCAAATTTTACATTTTTGGAATTTTTTTACTATTTTTTAGATAGGTAGAAAAACACTTGATCTGAATGGTATAAAATTTTCCAATCAAGTGATTTTCTATCTATCTAAAAAAATTCTAAAAAATGTAAAATTTGGTTTGCAAGTACATATTCATATGGAGATCATGTTGAATGGTTCGGATCGACCGTTAAGATTTTGAAAACTCAAATATTGAGCCGTAGTACGGAGGCCCTCTATGCTATGCGTAGCATATTAGGCAGATTCTATATATATATATTCTCTTTTTTTGGTTAACAAGTATTTTCATAATTAATAAGGACAAAAAACAATTACACCCATCAGTTCATATGAGTACATAAGCATACATATAGCAGCCATATCAGTACATAAAATATTACAACTGAACCCTCTTTTATAAAGCTAGACTAGAAAAACCAGAAAAACAAAAACGTGCTATGACTAGAAAAGATGAGCTTTCGGGTCGTCATGCTTAGATTAATAGATAGCAAGTCTGATTAGAAACCAGCATAATTTCTTGTCATTAGCACAAACAATGTTGTTGTTGGATTCACAGGAGCCACCGTGCTCAGATGAGATTTGTGCATGATTGGGACAGATTTTAACCAGTTTGCGGTTGTATAATATTGGTAACCCTGCTTTGAGCATATTTCTGCTTTAATCCGTTCGAACGAATCTCAATATGATCAGACGGTTTACATTCTGATTTGAATAAATTTTGTCCAAAGCACTTTGGACAAAACGAAATATATATTTCGTTTCCGGACAGGTGACTTTATTGTCTCGAAGTGCTTTGGACATAATTATTTAGGTGGATACAACGGACTTTGAAATTTCTCAACTAGTTAGAACATTCTTCGGACAAAACACTTCGGACATAATTATTTAGCTAGTTAGAACATTCTTCGCTTAGTGACAAATTGAGAGATAGATAATTGGTGATCCAGGATGCACATTGAAATTTTCTCAACTAGTTGAGGATCTTTTCCTTCACAAAGAAATGAGTGGTTTTGAAAATACGGAATTATATCGTGAGCATTTTCTGTGTACCAGACTTGGTCTCCGTCAACAGTTAAAATATTCGCTAATTCCCCACCTTTTCTTTTTTCAATTTTTTATTTTATTTATGATGGTCATCGTCGGTACTGAATAATTCTGGTCCGTAATTATGTGGGAACCTTCAAATTTTCTTAATTAGTCAATGCCTCGTTTTGTTTTAGTTGCAAAACCATAGATTAGTGTAGTCAATATTAATTATGAAGTCAACTACGGAATTAGATGAAAGGTAGTAAAAGAAACGGACGTAGATCTATCCTTTGTATTATTCTGAATTTGAAGATGAGGAGGGTTCAAATGTCCCGTTGTTTTTGTGCTTCAATTATACATCACATTAATTCTTATTTCCATTTTTGATGTTCAAACAAACAATTTGAACCGCTCAATATGATTTTCATATTAAAATATTTTTGAAAACCAAATTCTATATGTATACAGATGGAATAAGCTTATTTTTTAAATCATAAAGTAATTAATAAAGACATATTCTAATATATAGTGGTATATATGGAACAAATAATTGTAAATTATAAATATTCTAATATTCGTTGGCTTGACACAATAAACTCAGTTCGCTCCCCAAATAATAGTTGCCCATTGTTGACCATATATATATATATATATGTTTTGATTTTTTTGTAACGGTTTTTTCATTAGTAAGGACAAAAACCAATTACACCCATCAGTTCGTATCAATACATAAGCTGATAAGCATACATATAGCAGCCATATTAGTAAATAAAATAGTACAACTGGAACCCTTTTTTATGAAGCTCGACAAGAAAAACCAGAAAAATAGAACTGTGCTATAATTACAATCAAAAGCCTGCATGTTTCTCTGTGCTTGTGCTCAGATTGATAGGTAGTGCACCAGCATGG
This sequence comes from Carex parvula, assembly GCA_025461045.1. Classification (NCBI taxonomy): domain Eukaryota; kingdom Viridiplantae; phylum Streptophyta; class Magnoliopsida; order Poales; family Cyperaceae; genus Carex; species Carex parvula. The sequence continues at coordinate 4,102 of JAJGRW010000390.1, read as the reverse complement.
TCTCTTGTCATTAACACAAACAATATTGTTATTGGAATCATGGCGATCTAGAGGATCCAGAGGAGCCTTCGTGATCAGATCAGGTTTGTGCCTGTTTGTGCCTGATTGAGACAGATTTTAATCAGTTCGGGTTGTATAATATTGGTAACCCCGCTTTGAGGCTAATTTCTCTTTTGAGGACGGAAATTTCTAAAAGCCCATAAAAACCTTTTGTATTGTCCAATGAAATGGCCCATAAGCAACACGCATTGACAAACATTTTGACAGTCCCACCTCTTAAAAACCCATATTGCTTGTATCAACCAAAATGAGGCTACTTTCCTTTGTTAACCTTTACTATCTCAAAGTGCACATATATTACGAGGGAGTGGGGAACGGTCTGATCTGAATGATGAGTATCGGATCTAATCTGGTTGGTGGTAGGAACTGTTCGGTCGGAATCAAGTTTCGTGTGCATTAGAGTAGCACGAATTTCAAAACAGTCCGCACGAATTTATTTTTGATCGATGTAACATCCCAATTTTGCAATATTTGAAAATTTTATTTGATATGAAGTGAAACACATAATTGAAGATATTTTTATGACATCATAACTTATTATGACTCACTTTGAACTTTTGTAAATAAAAAAAATGAGCAACTATTTAGTTATTTGATTATGAGGTCACGCAAGTGAATACATAGATTTGTTGTTAATCTTGAAATATTTTGTAATAAATACACTAGAAATACATAGGAATAATTAAATTAGAAACTAGGTAATTGTAAATTCCTGAACATGTTGATTAATAAATTGTGCAAGTGTTGAAATCAGAAATTCTGGAAATATTGGAACATGACTAATTTTGTATTGAAATACGGTAAATTTATTTATTTATACATGTTAATTAATTAAATTTAATTTTCTTATGAAGTCATATATACAATAATTTGAAAAGTTTTACTCTATCTTTAGATATTTTCACTGTAATATGATGTTAGTTAAAATCTTGGTAATTATAATGTTCAATTTATTTTAAAAAATGCAAAGGAGTTAATTGCAAACCTATTAATCATTTAGTTGAGAACAATATATAATAGAATATATTTCTTTAAGTTCTAGAATTTATTTGGGGACACATGGCACTGCCTTTACTTTTCTATTATCATTTTTTTCATTTTTGTCACCACTAACCTAACTTCATTCTCACCCACGTGTACACTCCCTCTTCTCTCCAAATGTTAGTACTTTTATTTTTTTTCTCAATAATGCTATAATCTATTTCCTATTTTTCTTATTCTCTCCAGTGATGATTTATTTTTCTTGTTGAGTCCGCAAAAACTTTCCTTCCCTCCGCCACACACCACCTCACTTCCATCATATCTCATTTCCCTTGGTGTACCCGGCAATTGAAATTGGAAATAATTTGCTAGAAGGACGTGGCTCAAGTGCAACCAAAGAATATGGAAGAAGAGAAGATAGGTGGTGGCGCCGACGATTATACAACGATAGATGAATGAGGCGGAGACACTTGCAACACGTCAATCTCTTCGATCCTGACGAATCCTTCCGTAATCTCTTGTTTGATTATTGATATTTCGATAATCCAGCATAAGGATGACCATTGCATGACGGGAACAAGCAAGACTATCGAATGTGTGGATTTCGAGTTATTCCAAGCTCCTTCCAACTAATTTTATTGATGGTTGATTGCTAGATTATAATTGTCGATTTAGTTTGCTTGATTGTGGATTGCTTGCTTATAATTGTTGATTTGGTTTGCTTAATTTTTATTGCTTGCTTATAATTGTTGATTTGGGTTGCTTGATTGTTATAGAGTAAGTATTGATCAATTATTGGGTAACGGTTCATGTTTGCAAGGCATGCATAATTAACATAGTATATGGGTATTGACCAAATATAAATGGATTGCACTGGAATTGATATAAATGGATTGCACTAGAATTAGTAGATGTTTTAATAACAGCCTTGTTAATTTGTTAATCAAACCAGTTGGTATGATGACAAACTATAGACATGGAACTTAAGTCCGGTATTTGGTTGTTCCTGTATCAATTCTTGAGACTAGAGCATGTCATGATTTTAATTATTTGGTTTAGCACTATTTGAAAAATAATTTGGTTTGTTTGATTTCTACTTTCATCATTATTGCTGGTTGGCCTCATGTTCGTTTATCTGATTATATATAGTTAGTTACTTATTATGGTTTTCAAATTTCATGCTATGAATGCTTGAAATGTTTACATGATCATATTTTCCGTAAGCTAGTGCATGACATGATACAAAGCAATACCACTAAACACATGAGTTTGATTTAAATGAACCGTTAGCATGATATGGATGCATAAGTATTTGTTATAAATGCATGACATGAATTCATAACTTTGCATGTGAGGCATGATTATAGTCTCTAAAGCTAAGAAAGATTGGTAATATGATATTTTTATAAATGAACAGTGCTAAAGAACCAGATGTTTGAAAGCTGACGGTCATGTAGGCGCTGTCTTTTCGTGGTAGCGCATGACCGTGGTAATGTATTGGTTGAATATTAAACTTGGAAATTTGACCAATCATGTAGGCACTGTCTTTTCGTGGTAGCACATGACCGGGGTCATGTAGGCGCTGTATTCGTGGTAAGCGCATAATTTCTGTTATGTAGGCGCCGTTAATTCGTGGAAGCGCATAACATAAATTGCGTAGGCGTATTTGTGGTAGCCCGTGATCCAGTTATGTAAGCACCGTTGATTCATGGAAGCGCATAACTGAAGGCACGTAGGCGCCGTATTCATGGTAAGCGCACAATTTCAGGTTATGGCCATAACAGAAATTGTGTAGGTGCCGTATTCATGGTAGCGCATGACCCGTAGTCAGTAAGTGTCGAATGTGGATCGCAAGATAGAAATGCTAAAAGTATTGCTTTACAAGAACATTTGTGCATTAAATAATTAAGATTCATGAGCATTTGAGTATTTTATATGGTATGTTAGCATTACATGCATGTTTGAATTTATAATCAATCTACTTGCGTGAGCATTGCACTTTGGGGTTTATAGAACTTTTATGTTATCATAAGCATAACTTAGCTAATGAAATGTCATAGGTAAACTTATTTTTGGATTACTTAGTAAGGTTCTAATTTTGGTCTACGTTGATTCATGCTAGCAGTTTACTATTTATTGTGAATTATCTCTTCGGCTTGATGATCAATGTTGTTCTTTTAGAATTATGCTCGGTGCTAGTTTGGTTTAGTTGGTCGGGACTTAGAATAACTCGACTGGAACTAAATACCGCACTGAGAGATTTTCAATCTCTCACATTTTTCCACTTCGGTGGGATCCAGGTACAAAGCCCAAGACACGAAAATGAGATGTGAACTTGAAGATTGCGGGACATGCCACAGTTTTTACAAGTATCGTGGCTCTTGTCTATGTCATTAGTAGTGTATGTATATATTTATAAGATTGTGCATGATAATAAAATCGCCTTGCGCTGACAGCGCGGCGGGTTGTCGGCCCCGTTGTCGGGGTGTGACAATCGACTGGTTTTGACCAAATATCAGACTGAATAATTCGGTCCAATGCCCATCGAACCACCTCTGATTTCATGTTATGAGACCGCGTATGCAATTTGTGTACGTATCACCTGAAGAGTTCCATCTCTCTGCCATTGTGGCCCTCGTTTTAGCTTTTGTGCTTTGCAATGTACGCTGGAATACTCAGCTCCAATCTCCATGAACCGGAACATTGCATGAGCTATTACGGTTCTCAGTACTAGCTCCCTCGCTGTTTATTATTTTATCACATTTTTAATTTTTAGAACTGCTAACAAAATTAAGAAGATACATAGTTAGAATTTTCCCTTTTACTCCATCTTTGTTCTTCCAACAATAAATATCAATTTTTAATTATTTTCTTTTAGAACTAATTGCAAAAGCACTGTTTCTAAAGAAAATTTTCAACGGTACGAATTCATCGTTTGAAGTCCATCCGAGAGGTTTTAGAGTTGAATTCACAGGAAAAACTTGGTGAACTTGAGAACACATACCCTAGTTCTACTCCATTCAAGACTATGTTAATGCGCACCTCAATAGGAAAGGCAAAC
>JAJGRW010000389.1:437269-474279 GCA_025461045.1 Carex parvula | reverse complement strand
GAGATGAAAAACACCAAATAAAAATGAAATACAACAAGAAGAAGGTGAAAGATAATGAGTAGAGCATGAAAGACAACAAGTACAAAATGAATAACAATTAGAAGTAGATGAAACAACAAGTAGAAGATGCAAAACAACAATAAGAAGATCAAAGAAAACTATAAGAAGATGAAAGACAACTAGTAGAACATAAAACACAACCAGTACAATATGAAAGACAACTTGAAAGAGATGAAAGACAACTAGAAGAAGATGAAATACAACTATAAATAAATGAAAAACAACTAGGAGTAGATGAAAGACAACCAGCAGAATATGAAAGACAACCAGAAGAAGATGAAAACAACTAGTACATGATGTAAGACAACCAGTGGAACATGAAAGACAACCAATACAAGATGTAAGACAACTAGAAGAAAATGAAAGATAACTAGTAGAGCATGAAAGACAACTAGTACAAGATTAAAGACAACTAGAAGACGACGAAGTACTACTAGAAGAAGATGAGAGACAATTAGTAGAACATAAAACACAACTAGTAAAATATGAAAGACAACTAGTAGAAAATGAAAGACAACTAGAAGAAGACGAAATACAACAATAAAAAAATGAATTACAACAAGGAGTAGATGAAAGACAACCAGAAGAAGATGGAAAACAACTAGTACAAGATGAAAGACAACTAGTAGAACATGGAAGACACCCAGTACAAGATGAAGGACAACTTGAAGATGATGAAATACAACTATAAGAAGATGAAAGACTACTAGTAGAACATGAACGGCAACTAGAACAAGAGGAAAAGATAACTGGAAGAAGATGAAAAATAACGAGTAGAATATAAAAGACAACTAGCTGAAGATGAAAGACAACCAGAAGAAAATGAAAGACAGCCAATACATGATGAAGGACAACTAGAATAAGATGAAATACATGTAGAACAAAATGAATGACAATCGGGAGAACATGAAAGACAACTAGTACAAGATAAAATGCAACAAGAAGAATATGAAAGACAACCAGTAGAACGTGAAAGGCAACCAGTACAAAATGAATGAAAACAAGAAGAATATGAAAGACGACCGGTAGAACATGAAAGGCAACCAGTAGAACATGAAAGACGACTAATAGAACATGAAAGACAACCTGCATTAGATAAAAGACAACTAGAAGAAGATGAAACACGACCAGTAGAACATAAAAAACAACATTTATAACTTGAAAGATTACCAATAAAAGATGAAAGACAACTAGAAGAGATGAAAAACACCAAGTAAAAGATGAAATACAACTAGAAGAAGATGAAAGATAACGAGTAGAGCATGAAAGATAACGAGTAGAAAATAAATAACACTTAGAAGTAGATGAAAAGCAACAAGTAGAAGGTGCAAAACAATGATGAGAAGATCAAAGAAAAGTAGAAAACTATAAGAAGATGAAAGACAACTAGTAGAACATGAAAAATAACCTATACAATATGAAAGACAACTTGAAGAAGATGAAAAACAACTAGAAGAAGATGAATGACAACTAGAAGATGAAGAAAGATAGCCAGTAGAAGATGAAAGACATCCAATTGAACATGAAAGACAACCAGTACAAGATGAAAGGCAACAAGAAGAATATGAACGACAATCAGTATTACATGAAATACAACCAGTACAAGATGAAAAACAACTTGAAGAATATGAAAAACACCAAGTAAAAGATGATAACCAGTAGAACATGATAGACAACAAGTACAAAATGAATGACAACTAGAATAAGATGAAAAACACCATGTAGAACATGAAAGACAACTAGTACAAGCGTAAAGACAACTAGAAGACGACGAAGTACAACTTGAAGAAGATGAAAGACAACCAGTAGAACATGAAAGATAACTAGTAAAATATGAAAGACAACTAGTAGAAGATGAAAGATGACTAGAAGAAGATGAAATACAACTATAAAAAAATAAAATACAACCAGGATAAGAAGATGGAAAACAACTAGTATAAGATGAAAGACAACCTGTAGAACATGAAAGACAACTAGTACAAGATGAAAGACAACTAGAAGATGATGAAATACAACTATAAGAAGATGAAAGACTACTAGTAGAACAGTGAACGAAAACCTATACAAGAGGAAATATAACTGAAAAGATGAAAAACAACTAGTAGAATATGAAAGACAACAAGCAGAAGATAAAAGACAACCAGAAGATAATGAATGACAACCAATACATAATGAAGGACAACTAGAAGAAGATGAAATACATCTAGAAGAAAATTAAAGACAATCAGTAGAAATGAAAGACAACTAGTACAAGATAAAAGACAACAAAAAGAATATGAAAGACGACCAGTAGAACCTGAAAGACCAAGTACAAAATGAATGAAAATAAGGATAAGATAAAAGACGACCGGTAGAACATGAAAAGCAACTTGTAGAACATGAAAAACGGTGGGTACAACATGAAAGATGACCAATAGAACATTAAATACAACATATAAAGGATGAAAGACAATTATAAGAAGATGAAGTACAACTAAAAGAAGATGAAACACAACAAATAGAAGATGATAAACAATCAGCAGATGATGAAAAACAACATGTAGAACATGAAAGACAACTAGAAGAAGATGAAAGACAACCAGTAGAATATGAAAAGCAACCAGTACTTATGAAAGGCAACTTGAATAAGATGAAATACAACAAGTAGAATATGAAAGACAACCAGTAAAAGATGAAGGACAACTAGAACGAGATGAAATACAACTAGAAGAAGATTAAAGACTACTAGTAGAACATGAAAGACAACCAGAAAAAGGTGGAAAAACAACTAGTACAAGATGAAAGACAACCAGCATAACATGAAAAGACAACCAGTACAAGATGAAGGACAACCTGAAGAAAATGAATTACAATTAGAATAAGATGAAAACTATTGGTAGAACATGAAAGACAACCAGCACGAAAAGAAAGACAACTAGAAGAAGATAAAAAACACCAAGTAAAAGATGAATGACAACTAGAAGAAGATGTAAAATAACCACTAAAACATGAAAAACAACTAGGAGAAGATGAAAAACAACTTTACGAAGATGAAACACAACTAGTAGAATATGAAACACAACCAGTACAATATGAAAGACAACTACAAGACGATGAAGTACAACTAGAAGAAGATGAAAGGCAACCAGTAGAACATGAAAAACAACTAGTACAAGATTAAAGGCAACTAGAAGACGACGAAGTACAACTCAAAGAAGATGAAAGACAACTAGTAGAAAATGAAAGAAAACTAGTAGAACATGAAACACAACTAGTAGAAGATGAAAGACAACCAGTAGAACATGAAGCACAACTTGTAGAACAAGACAGACAACAAAAGAAGATGAGAAACAACTAGTAGAACTTGAAAGACAAGCAGTACAAGATGAAAAATAACTAGAAGAAGATTAAAGACAATAGTAGAACATGAAACACAACCAGTTAAAGATGAAAGACAACTAGAAGAAGATGAAGCACAACTATAAAAAAATGAAATACAACCAGGAGTAGGTGAAAGACAACCAGCAGAACATGAAAGACAACTAGAAGAAGATGAAAAATAACTAGTAAAAGATTAAAGACAACCTATAGAAGAAGATAAAAACTATTAGAAGAATATGAACGACAACCAGTACAAGATGAAAGATAACAAGAGGTAGATGAAAAGACAACTAGAAGAAGATGGAAATACAACTAGTAAAAGATCAAAGACAACCAGTAGAACATGAAGACAACCAGTAGAACATGACAGACAACCAGTACAAAATGAAAGACAACCAGTACAAAATGAAGGACAAGTAGAAGAAGATGAAATACATCTAGTAGAAGACGAAAGACAACCAGTAAAAGATGAAAGGACAACAAGAAGAATATGAAAGTACAAGATAAAAGGCAACAAGTAGAAGATGAAAAAAAACTATAAGAAAATCAAAGAAAACTAGAAGAAGATGAAAGACAACTAGTAGAACATGAAAGACAACCAGTACAATATGAAAGACAACTAGAAGACGACGAAGTACAACTAGAAGAAGATGAAAGACAACCAGTAGAACATGAAAGACAACTAGTACAAGATGAAAGACAACTAGAAGAAGATGAAATACAACCATAAAAAGATGAAATACAACTAGGAGTGGATGAAAGACAACCAGTAGAACATGAAAGACAACTTGAACAAGATGGAAAATAACTAGTAAAAGATGAAAGACAACCAGTAGAACATGAAAGACAACCAGTACAAGATGAAGGATAACTAGAAGAAGATGACATACAACTAGAGAATATGGAGGACTACTAGTAGAACATGAAAAACAACCAAAAGAAAATGGAAAACAACTGTTGCAAGATGAAAGACAAACTAGTAGAATGTGAAAGACAACCAGTACAAGATGAAGGACAACTAGAAAATGATGAAATACAATTATAAGAACATGAAAGACTACTAGTAGAACATGAACGACAACCAGTACAAGAGGAAAGGTAGCTGGAAGAAGATGAAAAATAACTAGTAGAATATGAAAGACAACTAGCAGAAGATGAAAGAGAACCAGAAGAACATGAAGATGAAGAACAACTAGAAGAAGATGAGATACCTCTAGAAGAAAATGAAAGACAATATAACATGAAAGACGCCAATACAAGATAAAAGGCAACAACTAGAATATGAAAGACAACTAGTAGAATATGAAATGCAACCATTACAAAATTAATGAAAACAAGAAGAAGATGAAAGACGATTGGTAGAACATGAAAGGCAACTAGTATAGCATGAAAGACGACCAATAGTACATGAAAGACAACCAATAGTACATGAAAGATGACCAATAGTACATGAAAGACAACCAGTAAAATACGAAAGACAACTAGAAGAAGATGAAGTACAACTAGAAAAAGAAAAACACAACTAATAGAAGATGAAAAACAATTAGTAGATGATGAAAAACAACCTGTAGAAGTTGAAAGACAACTAAAAGAAGATAAAAGACAACCAGTAGCACATGAAATGCAACCAGTATAACATGAATGACAACTAGAAGAAGATGAAATACAACTAGAAGAAGATGAAATTACAACTAGAAGATAGATGAAAGACTACTAGTAGAACATGAAAGACAACCAAAGAAGGTGGAAATACAACTAGTACAAGATGAAAGACAACCAGCAGAACATGAAAGACAACCACTACAAAATGAAGGACAACCAGAAGAAGATGAAATACTACTAAAAGAAGATTAAAGACTACTAGTAGAACATGAAAAACAACCAGAAGAAGGTGGGAAACAACTATTACAAGATTAAAGACAATCAGCAGAACATGAAAGACAACCAGTACAAGATGAAGGACAACCAGAAGAAAATGAAATACAACTAGAAAATGATGAAAAACTATTAGTAGAACATGAACAACAAGTACAAGACGAAATATAACAAAAAGAAGATGAAAATAACTAGTAGAATATGAAAGACAACTATCAGAAGATGAAAGACAACAAGTAGAACATGAAGGACAACCAGTAGAAAATGAAGGACAACCAGTATAAGATGAAAGGCAACAAGAAGAATATGAACGATAATCAGTAGAACATGAAAGGAAACCAGTACAAAATGAAAGACAACTAGAAGAAGATGAAAGACGACCAGTAGAACATGAAAAACAACTAGCATAACATGAAAGACAACCAGTACAAGATGAAAGACAACTAGAAGTAGATGAAAAACAATAAGTAGAAGATGAAAAATTACTTGAAGAAGATTAAATAAAACTATAAGATGATCAAAGACAACTAGTATAACTTGAAAGATAACCAATACAATATGAAAGATAACTAGAAGAAGATAAAAGACAACCAGTAGAACTTAAAAGACAACCTATACAATATGAAAAACAACTAGAAGAAGATAACTTAAAAGACAAGTAAAATATGAAAGACAACCACTACAAGATGAAAGATAACTAGAAGACGATGAAGTACAACTAGAAGAAGATGAAAGACAACTAATAGAACGTAAAATGCAACCAGTACAAGAAAAAACAACAACTAGAAGACGACGTAGTACAACTAGAAGAAGATGAAAGACAACCAGTAGAACATGAAAAACAACTAGATGACGACGTAGGACAACTAGAAAAGATGAAAGACAATAAGTAGAACGTGAAAGAAACCAGTAGAACATGAATAATTTAAAGAAGATGAAAAACAACTAGTAGATAATGAAGGACAACTAGAAATGAAAGACTAGAAGTAAGACAAGATGTAGAAGATGAAAGACAACTAGAAGAATATGAAAGATAACCAGTAGAACATGAAAGACAACCAGCACAAAAAAGAAAGACATCTAAAAGAAAATGAAATACAACTAGAAGAAGATGAAATATAACCAGGAGTAGATGAAAGACAAGCAGCAGAACATGAAAGACAAGCTGTAGAAAATGAAAGACAACCAGTACAAAATGAAAGACAACTAGAAGAAGATAAAAAAACAATTAGTAGAAGAAAAAAGACAGCCAGTAGATGGTGAAAAACAACTTGTAGAAGATTAAAGACAACTAGAAGAAGATGAAAGACAACCAGTACAAGATCAAAGACAACTATAAGAAGATGAAATACAACTAGAACAAGTTGAAATACAACCAAGAGTAGATGAAAGACAACTAGCAAAACATGAAAAAAAAGTAGTAGACATGAAAGAAAACCATTAGAAGATGTAAGACAACTAGAAAAAGAAGGACAACCAGAATAATATGAAAAACAAGTAGTAGAAGATGAAAGACAACAAGTACAACATGAAAAACAACCAATACAAGATGAAGGACAACTAGAAGAAGATGAAAGACAACTAGATGATGATTAAAGATGACCAATAGAATATGAAAGACAACCAGAAGAAGATGCAAAACAACTAGTACAAGATGAAAGACAACAAGTAGAACATGAAAGACAACTAGTACAAGATGAAGGACAACTAGAAGAAGATGAAATACAACTACAAGAATATGAAAAACTACTAATAGGACATGAACGACAACCAGTACAAGAGGAAAGATAACTAGAAAAAAGATGAAAAACAACTAGTAGAACATGAAAGACAACCAGTACAAGATGAAAGACAATAAGATAAAATAAAGGACGACCAGTAGAACATGAAAAACATCCAGTATAACACGAAAGACAAACAATACAAGATGAAAGACATATAGAAGAAGATGGAAAACACCTAGTAAAATATGAAAGACAACTAGAAGAAGTTGATAGATAACTAGTAGAACATGAAAGACAACAAGTACAAAATGAATGACAACTAGTAGAAGATGAAAAACAACTATAAAAAGATCAAAGACAACTAGAAGAAGATGAAAAAGACAAATAGTAGAAAATGAAATACCAGTACAATATGAAAGACAACTAGAAGAAGATAAAATACAAATAGAAGAAGGTGAAATACAACCAGGAGTAGATGAAAGACAACCAACAGAACATGAAAGACAACCTGCAGAAACTGAAAGACAACTAGAAGAAGATGGAAAACAACTAGTAAAAGATGAAGGACAACCAGTAGAACATGAAAGACAACTAGAAGAAGATGGAAAACAACTAGTACAAGATGAAGGACAACTAGTAGAACATGAAAGACAACCAGTACAAGATGAAGGACAACTAGAAGAAGATGAAATAGAACTAGAAGAAGATGAAAGACTACTAGTAGAACATTAAGGATGATAACAAGAAGAAGATGAAAAACAACTAGTAGAATATGAAAGACTAACTATTAGAAGATGAAAGACAACCGGTAGAACATGAAAGACAACCAGTAAAAGATGAATGACAAGTAGAAGAAGATGAAATACATCTTAAAGAAGATGAAAGACAACTTGTAGAACATGAAAGGCAACAGTACAAGATGAAAGACAACAAGAAAAATATGAAAGACAACCATTACAGAATGATAGACAACTTGAAGAAGATGTAAGACGATCAATAGAACATGAAAAACGACCAGTATAATATGAAAGACAACCAGTACAAGATGAAAGACAACTAGAAGAAAATGAAAAGCACCATGTGAAAAATGAAAGAATAAGAAGATGAAAGACAACCGGTAGAACCTGAAAGACAACAAGTACAAGATGAATGACAACTAGAAGTAGATGAAAAACAACAAGTGGAAGATGAAAAAAACTATAAGAAGATGAAGGACAACTAGAAGAAGTTAAAAGACAATTAGTAGAACATGAAAGACAACCAGTACAAGATGAAAGATAACTAGAAGACGACGAAGTACAACTAGAAGAAGATGAAAGACAACCAGTAGACATGAAAGACAACCAGTTGAACATGAAATACAACTAGAAGAAAATGGAAAACAACTAATAAAAGATGAAAGACAACTTGTAGAAAATGAAAGACAACGGTACAAGATGAAGGACAACCAGAAGAGAATGAAATACAACTCGAAGAAGATAAAAAACTACTAGTAGAATATGTTCCGACAACCAGTACAAGAGAAAAGATAACAAGAAGTAGATGAAAGACAACTAGAAGAAGAGGAAAGACAACTAGAAGAAGATGAAAGACAACTAGTAAAAAATGAAAGATAACAAGTACAAGATGAAAGACAACTAGAAGACGACGAAGTACAATTAGAAAAAATTGAAAGACAACTAGAAGACGACGCAGTACTGTTGTTGTAAGCAATCTTCTATGTTGTTTGACTAATTTGCAAAACTTATAATCATTGAATTTTACAGTTTCTTTGTTTAAGATGTATGTAGGTTTAATAGTTACGGCCAGAGGTCAAAGCAAGTCAACGATTCATATCATGTCAAGTTGGTGTAACAAGTCACGTCCGAAGGTCAAAGTGCATATCATAACAAGTCGGAATGTGACAAGCCGTACAAGATAATATGTTGCATGATCTCCTCTAACTACAAGGAATGATTTGATAAATATGATCTGATGGAAGATTCACACGAGCCATTTGGAACGTCGAATAGTAATGAAGATGCTGAATCATGAAGATTATAGAAGATCATATGAAGATTAAGATCATGAAAATTGTGAAGATCATACTTTACTATTTTGCGTTGTTATTTTTATTTATGTCCATAAATATGGTAAAGTAGATCTAAGGTTGAAACCACCCGAGTCTAGCCGTTGCTTGCCTGGATATCAAATTCAAAATTCAAATTACCGAGCTTGGTCAATACTGAAAACTTAGGCTCAAGCAAAATAGGCTAAACCATTATGTTGTAGATCTTGTGATCTGCAAAGAGCAATTGGTTCTCATTTGAATTCCCTATAAATATAGGCTATATCTCCTATCTAATTGACGAGAGAATATCCTCAGAAATCTTACACTTTAGAATCCACTTGAGAATATCCTCAGTAATATTCTAGTAGCCTAGTCCATTGTTGCTTGTGCTCAAACTTTAATTATCTTTCCAGCAACCTCAAATATATTTCACCTAACTTGATCCAATTTGAGATTACAGTGAAACCAGTGATTGTCTGGACTTAGAGTCTGCGAGCTCGCCTATATCTTTGAGCCTGTGTGCGCACTTTTCTCTCTTTGAGCTGTTATGCTCATTTGTCGTCTGTGTGGACAAAAGAAGTGTTGTCTTGTACTGGTCACAACTTGATCCAATTTGAGCTGTGTGCGCACTTTCTCCAATTTGAGCTGCGTGCCTTTTAAGGTTGTGTTGCCCCAGAGACGTAGGTCCATTATGAGACCGAACTTTGTTAACAACTCCTGTGTCACTTTCTCTAACTCTATCTATTTACTTTATGAAAGACTACAAGTAGAACATCAAAGACAACTAGAAGAAGATGAAATACAACTATAAAAAGATGAAATACAACCAGGAGTAGATGAAAGACAACCAGCAGAACATGAAAGGTAACTGATCACTCAAAAGAGAGCAATGTTTCTTTTAATATTTATAAACTCGGAAATGCTATCGGTTCGGACTGCAAGCGCACAATCCTATCGAGTAGTATATTCGAGGTCGATCCACAGGGAATATTGGTTCAGTGCTTTGAGCGATCGAATCACAATCTTTTGAAAGGCTAGACGAAATCTAAAATTGAGAGATGTTGTTGTGATAAATGTAAATTAGAAAGCAATTAAAAGTAATTAAAGTAAAGATAGAGATGAGAATTTTTAGGGTTTCGGCACACCATTGCCACTCAGTCCGCCTTGATAATATATTCCTGTTGTGTCTGATTTGCTGTGTTGTTTTATGAAAGACACCACATAGGTCACTGCGATTTATGTTACACAAGAATGACAGATCTTTCATCGAGATTCTACATAGGACACTGCGAGTTTCCTTACGCAAATGACTGATCTCTTAAATACCCCAAATTACTACACAGATCACTGTGATTTTCCTTACGCAAGTGATGGAATTTGGTACGCATTTTGTTGGTCTGGTTTATGGTTTTCCTTCTAAGGTTCCCTTCACATAAACCTAATAGATCTCAACGAGGCTAATTCATACAAATAGTTTATCTTGCCATTAACGTACTGTCACTACCCTAACAGACTCAAACTAGATCATTGAAGTTAGATGAAAAGATAGTAAATCACAAAAGCATTTAGTTCAACAACAAGAAATCTTAATCAACAGAAATATATATATCAAAACATCAAGAGTAACAAGGTTTACTGCCTAGCCCTAAGAAAAGGAACTTAGCCGCGGAACAGCATCGTTACAAGCACTCCTCTCTTCTCACTTTAATCAAATCTAACCCTAATTACAAAGATAAGTTATTCTTCTACCCAGGGGGCCTTATATAGGAGTGGAGGGATGTATGGAGGTTGAGTAGGGGCTAAGAAACTGATCTGGATACAGCTGTCAGCAGTTATTCCCAAAAGGCGCCTTCGGTTACGGTCCGTATCAGGTGATACGGTCCGTATTAGGACCTTGACGGTTAGGGTTTTAATGCTTCCAGCGCTATCTCCTGGTCTGTGCTAGGCCTAGTCCGTATTAGTCAATACGGACCGTAACAGAGACTTCATCGATAAGCGTCGCCGATCCGATTGACCCGATTCTAGCTCCATTTGGTGTAAAATAGTCCCAAAACCTATTTTCTGCAATAAAACATAAAGAAGGGTGACAATAGCCTTTTTCTGTAATAAATTAAACATAAGTGTGAGAAAATATACAAAACCTAAGCCAAAATCCTACGTAAATCATCATTATTTTGACTCTGATCACGCCTCCCAACTTGAATTGTTACTTGTCCTCAAGCAACGACATCCCAGTTGGTCAAAGGTCCGGTCTAGGTTAAACCATACAATCTCAAGGACTTGTTTAAAAATTAAATTAGAACTTGGGTTTGGTACAATTGGCATGACAATAAAAATTTAGAACTCTAAAATATTTATGACCTCTCCCTTGAACAATTTATTCACTCCATGATTGACCTCATTATGCATACCCTAGAAAAATTATTACCGAGCAATTTTTCACAAATATCCTTAAAATTGAGAGTATTAATTTCCCCTTCGATTATAAATGGATCCCTTCCAATCAATATGAATTCTAATGATATAAATTTTGATTTTCCTTCCCAATTGATTGGAGCAAAGTATGACAGCTAAGTGTGTTGGTACTTGTGACTGTTTTTGAAAAATTAAATATGTACAAAAATTAAAATTTGGGAGGTTTTATCGAGCCTATTGGTAACCAGTCTTGCGTAGGCACCCGTACTCTTTTTATCCTCCATCTTTTATTCTATATTTTTTTTTCTGAGGTTTTCTATTTTTTTTTGTTTTTCTCATTTCTGATTTTTTTGTATTTTTCTATTTTTCTGAAAAATAAATAATTTTGTGTCACAAGCACCATGATTACACACAATTCCAAGTATTCATTCATACAAGGAATTATTGCATAGTTTCGCTAGGGGTCTATCTATAATAAACGGGTATTATAAAACACTATCAAATTTAAAAGACTTTGCAAAAATAAATTACTCACTAAATAAAAGTTCTAGGGTTTGCGATTTTGGTCAACACTCATGGTTAGCAATTAATTGTTCACTTTGAAATCACTAATTATTTTAACAATTCTGAATTTTTTGTATCATGGCCAATTGTCTAAACCCTAGCCTAACTCAATTCGAAACAATTCCTATTTGATTAACCTATATGCAAATTACCCCTAAATTATATGTTCCTATCAATGCAAATGCCTATATGCACACTAGATAAAAACCTTAATCGTTCCTCCCAACTTCTCTTGGTTAAGCCTTGAGAAGTAGTCCCGAGTAAGTAAAACTACTAGCGAAAAAAATAAAAAATAAGGGTCCTACATGCCATGATCCTAGATACAATGCAATTCATAAACTAATTTCTTACCCACCCCCATGCTTAAATTTTGTATTGTCCTCAATGCAAGAAAATAAACAATTAAGAGAGGGATAAGAAAGATCTCACAGATTACTCGTGGTGAAGGGGTGGTGTAAATGGTATTTCCTTGGAAAGGCAATATTCATAGAAATTCTCGTGGGCTTTGTTTACCTTGTCCAAATATTCCTCCAAATAACAGGTGCATTTTTCCAAATTCTGGAGGGTATTGTTGGCGTAACGTGCGGTTGGACCGGGCTCACGAGCTTGAGATATGGTTGTCTCTTGGTCCCATCCGGTTAGTGCGGGCATGGAGTTTGCTTCATTGGTGTTATCGCGCGGCGGAATGAGGTGGCGTACGAAAGCCATGTCATGATGGTGGATGGATGAGTGGTGTGATGCGCTATGTGTTTCCTCCATGGGCTCTTCGGTTAGTTCCTCCTCGGTTGGCTCTTCCTCGATTGGTTCTTCCTCGTTGTTTCGTACATCATCTCCATGTTCGGATTCGTATCCAAACTGGAATGACCCCTTATCCGTTCTGATATGGAGGGTCATTCCCTCGCCTATTTTCAACGTGTACTTGATGTCTCCTGTGTGCGCATTGAATACCGCTTGTACGTGATCGTTGTTTACTAGGTAGTTCATGTTGAGGCGGTTGGCTCCGAATACCTCATTTTCGCCGGTGAGTTTTATGTTGTGGTGGTGTGCAAAATGGTTGCATAACAACCAATGGAAACCACGTGATTATTCTTCTTGTCGGCGGCCACCTATTTGAGGTGGTGTAGGATGTGGTATCCAAGATGAGGTTGATGCTTGTGACTCCTCATGCATCGCATAAGGTAAATGTCCCTCTCTTTAACTTCCGTTGTGTCCTCTCCTGTTGGGAAAATAGAATTAGTCAAAATAATATGAATATACCTTAATTCTATTGATGAGATGAGGTGTGAGTCTTTGCGGTATATTTTGTGCTCATCAATTGCGATCGTTTCCCAGTACTTGATGCGTTTCTCCCTTGTGCCTAATTCGATTTCGCCATTTGTGGGGATGGATAGTGCCTTGCAAAATTCCTCTATTGTTACGGCAAATGGGCGGTTGAATAATCGGTATTTGATCATGTCGCCATCCTATTGTAGTGTTGATAGAAATTCGATAGAGGGCCTCAAATAGACTCTTGTGGCTCGTAGGCGGTCCGCTAAATCCCATAAATTGATATTATTAAGGGATACTCGCACATAATCATAGCAGTCAAGGACCTTCATGGTATTGATACACATCACTTTATTGTTTGCGATGGTGCGATCAAGCATTGTTTGAGCACGGTCAAATTCTTGTTGATCGCGGAATTTGATTTCCATGGCTGTCGCGAAGGTGTTTTCATCGTCTGATTGAGAGTTGGAGGAACGAGGGCTGTTGTGCGCCATTTTTCTAGGGTTTTCGGGCTCTGTTACGGGCCTGACTTTGAGGATTTCTGTGGACATGATGCGAATTTTTATCTGAAAATTCTATGAAATGGTGCAGGAAAAAGAGAAGTGGATGAAAGGTTTATATTGCAGTGAAAGGATGTGATGAATGTGCAGAAGGTGGTGATGATGGGAGGTTAAATTCGATTATAATTCGAATTTCTTTCTTGGAGCACCAGAAAATAGAAAGTCAGTTATTTCTGCTCGGTGAATACGGTCCGTATCAGGTGATACGGTCCGTAACCACTGTGCGATTTTGAGTTGAACCTTGTGTTTTCTACGCAAGTCTGAGATAGGTCTGTATTGGAATGTTATCCCGTATTGGACTGATACAGGCCGTAACAGAGAGTAAAACTTCATGACGGGCTTCGAATTTTTTCAACCAAATTCTTCCAGCATCTCCTCCTGTAGGTAAGATTAGTAACCTTGTGATCAGTTTAATAGTTTAGGATGTAATGAAATATTTTTTTTATTTTTAAATTTTTATGTAAAAAAGAAAGCAAAAGTGGCCTTGGGTTGCCTCCCAAGAAGCGCTTGTTTAAAGTTATTAGCTTGACTTTTTGTTCTCATCCATCGTTTGGCTGATTCCTGAAGGAATATGTCTCCTTATGCTCATCATTTGTTCCTGCGATATAGTGCTTCAACCTCTGGCCGTTCACCTTAAAATACCCAATTTCTTGACTCCAGATTTGGATTGCCCCATAAGGATACACGTAAGTGACCTTGTATGGTCCCGTCCATCTGGACCTCAATTTTTCGGGGAAGAGTTTGAGTCATGAATTGAAGAGAAGCACCATGTCGCCTTCCTTGAACTCCATTTTTCTTATCTTTTTGCATGGTAGAATTTCGCCCGTTCTTTATACATCTTTGCATTGTCGTATGCATGAAGTCTAAGTTCGTCTAGTGCATTCAGATCTAGTAGCCTCTTTTTGCCCGCGTCCCGAAGATCATAATTGAACGTTTTGATTGCCCAATATGTCTTGTGTTCAAATTCCACAGGCAGATGACAAGCCTTTCCGTAGATCAGCTTGTAGGGTGTCATTCTGATCGGAGTTTTGAACGAGGTTCTATAGGCCCAAAGTGCTTCATCTAGTTTGAGTGCCCAATTTTTCCTGGACAATGACACCGTCTTTTGCAAGATGTCCTTGATTTCTCTGTTTGAAATTTCTACTTGCCCACTGGTTTGTGGACGGTAAGGAGTTGCCACCTTGTGTGTGACGCCATATTTCTTCAGAAGATTGTTGAATTGATTGTTGATGAAATGCGATCCTCCATCACTTATCACTACTCGAGAAATGCCAAACCTTGGAAATATGATCTTCTTGAACAGCCGCTTGACTATATTTGCATCTGCTGAGGGTGCTGGAACTGCTTTCACCCATTTTGAGACATAGTCGACTGCTACGAGGATATACTTGTTGTTACCTGAGCTTGGGAATGGACCCATGAAATCGATTCCCCAAACATAAAAAATCTCTACTTCTAGGATTGAATTTTGCGGTATCTCATCGCGTTTAGATATGTTTCCTGTCCGTTGACATACGTCACAGCGGGAGACATAATCCTTAACGTCTCTGAAAATGTCAGGCCAATAAAAACCTGCTTGAAGGATTTTCAATGCTGTCTTTTGGAATGATGCATGGCCGCCGTATGGTGAGGAGTGGCAGTCATGGATGATGCCTTTCAATTCTTCGTGTGTGACACATTGTAGGGCGCAGAAAGTAGCACAGCGGTTTGGAAGGTGTGTGCATGTATATTAAAATGTCTCAGGGTTCAGTGCTCTCAATTTTTAAGACATGGGGGAGAACATCGAACTTGAAACATCTATTTTTCTTTCTGCTGTTCCTTCTGGTTCACCCTCGACAGACCTACTGTTCATAATCAGTCCATCAAGAGAGTTTAATGATTGTGGGGACGTTTAACTCCCAGCGGGCGCAAGCCCCCGCTGTTAATTACATTAGATGACCCTTCCAAGCCATACTGAATACCTCGTCCATTCCGGGATTTGTGCCTATTTGTTGTGAATTGAATAAAGGGGCTAAAAGGGGAGAACTCATGTATTTAATCTTTCTATTTCCGTTTGACTTTTCTTGTTTTGGATATTTAATTAATATGTATACATGAGATGCAATGAATATTATTAAAATATATATACTATACTCTTTCATTTATTTTTAGAAACATATTTGTATTTAAAAATATATTTGTGCTTTATTTATATTTTATTTTTAAGAGAAAATGATTTAAATGTGAGAAGAATGGAGAAAATGGCATTTTGATCATTTGGCTGGTTGTATGATGTTTTGTTATGTTTGATTTTAATTTAAAATAATGAAGAATTTGATTTGGGTTCATTTGGAATTGGTTTGAGGTGATTTAGGTTTGAAATGAAGAAGTTATGGCCAAAAAAGGGCTGGAAAGGGCTTGTTTGTGAAGTTTTATGTTTTTCAGGGACTTATTTGTGAAGCTGAAAGGATTGAGATTTGTAATTTGGACTTTATATGAAGTTTGGGCTGTAAGTGGGATTTCCAAGGACTTTGTTTGAGAAGTTTGTAAGACGTCAGGGACTGATTTGTGGATGTCGAAGGACGACACTTGTGACTTCTTTTGTCATAAGGGTCTGTTTAAAAAGAAGGTTTCGATTCTTTGTTATTCGGGGCTTTGAGATTTGTATTGATCCTTCGAGGTTTGTGTTGAGGGCCTCTTGCTATTGTTGCCTTCATGTTCTTCGTGGTTTCGGTTAATTCTCTTGCGAATTGGGTTTGTAGAGGAGGAACTTTTGCCAGCTTTCGACATTGCTTTAAATGAATGTCAACGACTCCTTTTTCATGGAATTTGATCCTATCATGGCATGGTTTTAACCTGCAAGTATGAAACATTAGATCTGGAGGGCATATGAGAATTTTAGCACATTATTTCTAGGTCTTAAGATTGCACAAAGGCACGGGTGACGTGGGAGCTGCTACTTTTACATGTGCAGTTTTTACCAGTTTGGTCAGTTTTTTTAGACTTCATATCTTTCAGTTCACTTGATGGTTTTAAATGGAATTTTGCCGTCTTGTACTATGATATCAGGACTATAAGTCGGCCAACTTTCATGATTTTTTATGGTGTTTAGCTATGTCAAACGGAAATTCCAAGTAGTGACCAGCAGTTTTCTGTTTTTCTGAACTGTTGAACTTCGAAGGTCGATTCCTGCCAATTGGCTACACCAAATCTTGTATCCTGCATATGAAAATGTTTGTTTAGTCATGATCTATATGCATGTATAACAGTTTTGCAAAACTCTATTCAGAGCTATGCCAAATGTGTGTTTTCGTG
The DNA here is from genome assembly GCA_025461045.1 of Carex parvula. Lineage (NCBI taxonomy): Eukaryota > Viridiplantae > Streptophyta > Magnoliopsida > Poales > Cyperaceae > Carex > Carex parvula. Next base: position 457,111 of record JAJGRW010000389.1, on the reverse strand, counting down.
CAGAGGTGTCTGCTGGTAAATGGAGCAGCAGTTTTCTGTTTTGCTGAACTTTGAAGACCATTTCCGACAATTGGCTAAACCAAATTTTGTATTCTTTATATGGTTTTACAGAGGAGAATTCAATCTATAACTCTGCGGAATTTCATGGGATTTGGAGTTCTTTTTCTATGCTTAAAGGCCATGCAAAGGAAGGGGTATCTGCTGGTATTTTATTTTCTGCCGCTGTTTCACTATTCTGACGACAAATCTTTAAAGATTTATTCTGGACAATCTACACAGCCAAATTTTTGGTTCTTTTTATGAGTGTAGAGAAAAGTCTACTCTATATGCATGCCAAATTTCAAGATCTTTGCACTTTCCTAACCATGTTTAACAGGTGCTTGAGTACAGAGATAGACTGGTAAAAGATGCAGTTTTTCTTTTTACAGTTTTTGTATTTTCATTTTGAAAAGCTGAACTTCAAAAATCCATATTAAATCGAAATAAAATCCAAATAATATGAACTTTGTGCCCATCTTGTGTGTTTTGAAGTTATTTACATCTTGGTGCAGTCCATTTTGCATTTTAGCCTTTATTCTGGTCTAGATTAATCATTTTACCAGAGAGGGTCATTTCAGTCTAGTACCAGTTTTGTTTGCTGACAATTATTTTTGTAAAATTTGTACAAGATAGACTACAACTCCGATTTGAGTGTTCTTGGTACCAAAATATTCAGGAAAGCACAATCTATATCCTCAAAAAGTTTCAAGAATTTAGAAGGCCTAAATCTATTTTTAATTTGTGATTTTGTAAGAGGCATATTCTGGGACAGCAAGTTTATTTACCAGTTTTTTTTGTATTGTAGAAAGCTAACTTTAAAAATAGCTATTAAATCGTGTAAAAATGCTATAAATGTAAAGTTTGAGTCTAAATTGTGTGTTTTTGAGTCCTCTATCTAACTGTATATTTGGATTTCTGGTTTGAGTTTCGCTATCAGTTCATATTGGCCGGTTTGTGACAGCAGGTCATTTTGAGACATTTGGGGTATTTGAGATTTGGTTTGATTAGACTATATCTAAGCCCTTGTGTCAAGATTTGGTTATCAAGAATCAAAAGAGGCATTGGTATCACAATATGTCACTTACCAATACCATTTCGAATTTGCATATAGGTCCTATGTCATTTGCATAATTATGTGAAGGTCATTGAGCATCATTTCATTGGGATTGGTTATTTCCCTCTTTTCATTTGCTCTCTTCTTCAACAATTATGCATCTAGGCCCTTTAAAGATTAATAAAACTCATAATGTAGAAAGAGATGTAGTGAAACATCAATCTTTCATGCATTACTTGTCTTATTTCTCTTTTATGCATCAATGTCCTTTAAAAGTCTAAAATTAACATAAATAATGAGATGTAGTTAAACATTAATCCTTATTTTATTTAAATTCCTTTTTATTTGTTTTGCACTTTTAGTTGATTTTATATTAAAAGAACTATGCAAGAATTGGATATTTAAAAGGATGTAGTTAAACATCAACTTTTAATATCTTCTTCTTTTATATTTCTTATAATACAAAATGTCACTTTTAATATATATATCATTTTTATATATTTTGTGTGGTTGTGTGGTGTATATGTTGTATATGTGGGTTGTCTCTCTATTGTGTCTTCTTTTTTGTTCATCTTCAAATGAGGGGTTTATATAGGCTATGGCAAGGGGTAGAGCTTTGGGTTTAGAGGAGCCTTGTTGGCATGATCCCCACCATTCTTTTGTATTAAATCTCATCCAAAGGTTTAGATGCATCCAAGTGGTCATGCTTATCCCTCAAGCTTGAAGAGAATATTCTTGGCATTTTAGCATCTTCATTGGTCATGTGACATGTGTCCATAGGAGCAAAAAAATATCTAGAGCATATTCTAGAATATATATTCTTCCCTCCTATTTTGGCATCTTCATTGGTCATGTGACATGTGTCCATGGGAGCAAAATATCTAGAGCATATTCTAGAGCATTGTTGAGTATTTTAGATATAGGAATTTCGTACTCTTTTTGCCTTTAATATTTATAAACCTTCGTACTCAATAAATAGGTTAGTTGCAAGCGCACAACCTATCGATTGTAGTATTTAGGTGTCGATCCGCAGGGAGATAGGGAAATACCAATTTTCAATAAAGAAAACTACTTCTAAAACAAAACAATAAAAGTAAAAGTGGGGGGGTTTGTTCTAAAATCCTAAGGTTGGGTTCAATACCCGAAAGAGAGGAGTTTCAAACAATAAATGTAAATAAAAATAAAGGAAACAAAGATTGGTTTGTTTTCAAGTTTAAGGAGATCTAGGGCATTCGGTCTACAATTCCTTGCTAATTATATTTATTCGGTTTGTTTGAATTCATGTTTGATTTGATGAGGTTTCTAACCTATGTTAGCATTTGGAACAAATATTAATATAAATACTTTGGGTGGATGAATTAATGTTCCTCGAATTCTAGGGCTGTCACTAACCTAGAGGGATATTTAATTACATGCTTCAAAGTATATATCGATATTTGTTCTAAGGTGTCCTAATTAGGATTTGACTTCACCGTTAAGTCCTTCACCAAACCCTAACCCTAATCTCTATAGTTCCGGATTGGATATCAAAGTACGGTCGCTTCTAATCCAAATCCTAAGATATGTATTTATGATTTCAATTAATACTCTCCTTACCTTGACCAATGCTAAGAATTTAATAAACTTAAAGCGGAAAGACACGATCAACGCGATTTCAAGCTACTTCAATTCAATAAACCCTAACCAGGTGAACTAAAATTCAAGTACTAATGAAATTCATAAATAATAAATCACAGAAATTAACAATCAAATCCGATAAAACAATCATAATAAAAACAAATATCCGAATAAGCTAGAATTAAACAAGTTCATGCATTGACCTAAACCCCTAGAAAGAGAACTACTCTCTCTTGGAGAGATCCATAACAAAGATTGGCAAAAACAATAAGAAATGAAATAAAGAAATGATTACACCCTTTCTTAGATCAAAAACCTCGATCTTGCTGACTCCTTGCTTGAATCTTCTTCTTCTCCTTCCTTGAAAAGCTTTGGAACTTCGAGAATTTCTGCGGGATCTCTCTCTCTCAATTTGTGGAAAATGGATATATGATAATGGATCCTTCCTCATGTGGTCTCCTTAGCCTTATATAACATTTTCTGAACTTGGAGATCAAGTCGTTTTATTTTCGGCGCCCACTAAGCCTACTAACTTCTATATTTCTAATTCTGTGATTAATAACTTGGAGACCAAGCTATTCTAATTTTGGCGCCCACTAAGCCCACTAACTTTTCATATTTAGCAGTTTTTAAGGCTGGAGCGGCCATTGATGAGGTTGTACAGAATTATTTATTCCGAATTTAGATTTGTTTCCTTCATGAAAGTTGTATATCTCTTTGTCCTGGTTCTGTCAAGCTTTGAATCACTCAAATCGGAGTTCGTATGACCAAGATATGGCCAAAATACGAACTGTGTGTCGCTGAGTGCAGATGGAGTGCGGCCCGAGTGCGTCCGCACTGCGCTCGGATTTTCTGTTTTCTGTGTCTGATGGCTGAGTGCGTCCGCACTCTGGGTCAGTGCGTCCGCACTGGGCTCGGTTTCTCCTGTTTTGCTCTGAAATTCAAACGGGCATAACTCATGATCCGTAACTCTGTTTTCAGTGTTCTACCACTTTTCGGAAAGCTTGTGAGAAGATCTACAATTTGCTCCATTTCCTGTAACTTAAATAGACTTTGGCAGTAACTTGATTCTTGGATATATTTTATTCTATTCTCTACTAAAATACAAGATATTTGGTGCTATTATGTGATAAAAACTAGATCGAATGTGTATATAATTTAGACCTATCAAGCATATTCTATCCATTCAATTTAGGCCATTAATTCCACTTTGGTTTAGCCCAACTTAAATTCTAATTGAAGCACCTTGATTTTTTTTATACTTCAATTATATTCGGCCATACTTCAATTCGGTCCAGCAGCTTAATCTAATTCATTCGGCCAATTAAATGAAGCCACTCAAAATATTTTCACTTTAATTGAATTCGGCAGCAGCTCTAAATATTTTTGATTCGGCCATTTCGATTTAAATCAAAACATGAACGAATTACATTCGGCTATTGAGCCTAATTAAATATTATTTTCCCATTTCATTTTAATTCAAAGCCGTGAGCTTCGAATTATTTTATCATTTTTAAAATCCCGATTTTTTTGGGTCAATCAAATGCCCCCCACCTGAGTGAGGTGCGAAGACATTAGGATTGAACAGCTTAGCCAGGTGCCCCCAGTGTTCCTCTTGAACTTTATGGAATCCTTTCTGAGTTGCTTTTCTTGTTTGAATCTCAGGTGTTGGAACTCCATATTGGGTATTGAGCTCGGAAGCGGGTCTGATCATCTTCTTCGATCACATCTACTTCAAAAAGGTATGTTATCTTTATCTCATCTCGGTAATACTTGCATGGTTGGGTGAGGGCAGAGTGTGCATCCTTCAGAGCTTGCCTGAGTACTTAATACCTTGTCTTTATATTAGGGGACCCGGGCAACGACCATACTCTGCAAACATACTCATGGGAAAACCTGTCTAACCGAGGAGGGATTACAGACAGGGAAGTTTTATCTCTGATCTAGTATGGGAACCATGCGGGTAACTTGCAAAATTGAGGGTTTAGATAAAATGGTCTTCTGATTGTAGGCATAATCTTGGATTTTGATCCAGTTTGTTTCGTGTGCTTCTCTTTGGGGTCTTGGCTAACCAGGGTTGGTTTTTGGCTGTATCTCGGGGTCTTCTTGGGTCTATTTTTTTATCGGATATTCATTTTGTATTTATCATATTCATTATGTTTGAGAATTTTATCTTGTCTTTAAGCAAATCCGCATAAGAAATTTGTTAAAGATGTTCACAGAAATGAACTTTAACATGAAATTTTGTACATGACTTGCAAATTTTTTGAAGAACATTTAGGTTATACCTTGGAAAAATTTTATGTTCATCCCACAAAGTATCTTACTCACTGTCCCTTGAATAAAACGCTTAATCAATATGTTTTATAAATCTTCTTAGGTTAAAGGTGTCAAAATTTATCTTTTTCTTTATATATCAATGCTCGGGAAGTTATTCAATTTTATTTGCTGGACTAAACATAACAAGATTCTTCCCTACTCATCTTAGTATTACCACGTAGAATAGGGTGTTATGCATACTCATGACTTAAACCTTTCCATTGCACGGATACAAACATGGGGTGATGCGTCACGAATGCACCCATGAACTTTATCAGGTCTAAATCAGCGGAGTAGTGTGTCGAGAAAAATAGTTCCTATTATTATTTTTTTTTTTTGCTTTTCATTGTTTATCTTTCTCTCTCTTTTTTTTATTTCTTCTTTACAATTTTTCCTTTTCTTTTTCTTTACTTCTTTTTTTTTTATATGAAATTGAATTATTTTTCCGGGATCAATTTATAAAAAGAAAGATATATCCCAACACCTTTAATCTTAGGGAGTTTATACAAAACCTATCAAGTAAGCTATTTATACGAGGGACTTCTTTCATTTAATATGGGATTAGCCAAAATTATTCAGAATATCACAAAATGTTCTTGGAAAATTTTCAAAGTTTGCCCAAATTTTCTTTCAAACTTCATTTTTGCAAACAACTTTCATAATTTTTCATTTGCGAGTTGCTTTGTTTTATTTTCTCAGATTCAATTTTCTCTACTGCTTTAGAAATAAACTGAGAAATTTTAAGGAGAACAAGGGATAGAGTAGTACTCACAATTTTCATTGCCCGATGAATTCGATGTGTTCTCCTCTTGACTCCTTATCTTCCATGCAGAGTCAGGTCAGGTTGTAACATGCGTGCTTAATCACATGACCGGAGGGATTCTTGACTGCCCCCAGGGTGTTCTTGCGGTGGCTACACCTTTCTTGATCATCGTGCCTTATGTGTCTCTTTTTGTGATTTTCTCTTTTTTTGGAATCGAACTTTCTAAGTTTTCTCCAATCGGGTTCTAAGCGATCAAATAAACTTATTGGCTCGATTCTTTTCCTTATTCTTCTTCTTTCTCTTTTCGGGGCTGAATTCTTTGAGCTTTCTTTAATCGGATTCTAAGCGATCAAATAAACTTATCCAACTCGATTTTCTTTCTCATTCTCCTTCTTTCTTTCTCTTTTTGGTGACCGAATCTTACGAATCTTTCTTAACCGGGTTCTAAGCGATCAAGTAAACTCATCCAACTCGGGTTTTCTCTCAAGCCTTCCAAACCTTCTCCAATCGGGTTCTAAGCGACTGAATGGCCTTGTTTGACTTGGCTTTCTCCTTTATTCTCTTTTTGGTTGATTTATTCGAATCTTCTCTGATCGGGTTCTAAGCGATTAAATAAATTCGTCTAGATCGGTTTTCTTCCTCATTCTCCTTATTTCTCTTTTTGTCGACGAACTCTTCAAGCCTTCTCCAATCGGGTTCTAAGCGATCGGATAAACTTGCTTAGCTCGGTTTTTCTCCTGAACCTTTCAAGTTTTCTCCAATCGGGTTCTAAGCGACCAGATATACTTGTAGAGTCAGGGCTTAATCCTGAATCTTCTGAATCTCCCCCATCGGGTTCTAAGCGACAAGGCATCTTCATTGGACTCAAGCTGTACCTCAAGCCTTCTGTGTCTATTCAATCGGGTTCTAAGCGATCAAACGTCTTCAGCTGGCTTAGGTTTGGTCCTCTATTTTCCTGATTCATGCGCCGTCCCACTTAAAGGGTTACACCGGCGACATGGCCTCATAAAACCGTCCCACTTAAGGGTTACACCGGTCATACGGAAACCCGTTAAGGTCGAATGCTCACGCATGCTGCCCCCACAAAAAAGGCTACACCAGCATGTATGACTACGTAAAAACAGTCCCACTTAAGGGTTACACCGGTCATACGGAACCCGTTAAGGTTGATGCTCACGCACGCTGCCCCACAAAAAAGGCTACACCAGCACGTATGACTACGTAAAAAACCGTCCCACTTAAGGGTTACACCGGTCATACGGAACCCGTTAAGGTTGATGCTCCACGCATGCTGCCCCCACAAAAAAGGCTACACCAGCATGTATGACTACGTAAAAACCGTCCCACTTAAGGGTTACACCGGTCATACGGAACCCGTTAAGGTTGATGCTCACGCACGCTACCCTCACAAAAAGGCTACACCAGCATGTATGACTTTGTAGAACCGTTCTGCTCAGAGGCTTCATTGGTCATACGGAACCCGTTAAGGTTAGATGTTTACGCATCTCCATGAGATTGATGCGACATAGCGAAACGACGCTTCTCTTATGAGTGAAGCTTAGTTTGCTTGTTGTAGGTTTCATTCTAGTGCTTGGAATGTATTATTTGGTTTTGGGTTTAGATGTCACCCGTGGGACGTATATCAACAGGGTATGCTATATTGTGCTTGGGCTTTAGGGTATTTGCTTGTCACCCGTGGGACTTGTGTTGGAAGGCTGGTTACTTTTCTAAATCCAACTTGAAAAGTCCCCAATTATTATCGGTGGGACTATTATAGAGAGGGGTACCAAACTGTGGGCTTTGGTTTTATGTAGGACTTCAATGTTTAGAGCCAAGGATTTTTGTTCTCGAGCTCTAATTTGATTATAGCCCGGGAGACAAGTCTTAAAGGCGTGTCAAGTTGCGGGCTTTGCCTTCGGTAGGGCTTTAGCGTGTCTTAGAGCCAAGGGTTCTTATTCTTATGCTCTAGTTTGGATTATGGCCCGTGGGGCGTTCATCTACAGGTCCACCATTTATGGGTGTTCACTTGGCTCAAGGCTTGCTTCTGCACAGATTGGTTTGGTGAGAACCCGATTAGGGTTATTACTTTTGGGTTCTCAGCTTCTCTTATTTTGGGCCATGATAATTGTTTTAGTGTTCACGCTAGGCACAACATCAAAGCCTTATTTTGTTTGGCACAAATATATAAAGCCTGCTCGTCATTTTAGATGACTGGTTAGACGAGCGTACCAGTGACAATTGTTTTAAGGGCACAATCTTGACAAAGCCCATTTTGTGCTTGAGGCTTTCTTTGTGGGCCTTACATCTCTCCACTCTTTTTATATTATGGTGGGATATAGGTGCATGCGTGCACTTGTTTGAGGGTGGCATCTTATTCACTCCTCTCGTGCCTTCTTGAATAGCCTATATGGCCTCAATCCTTAGGCGAGGGTATCGCGGGAAATGCGAACACCATTGTTTTGAAAACTTTGTCTTAAAAGGGATTTTGTGCCTTCAGAATTTAAATAGTCTAAACGACCACTTTCTTTAATCTTTTGATTTTATTTGAGATATCATCATTAGGCACTCCATTGTTTAAAGGACAATGAAGAAACCTTGTCTCTCCTTTCTTCGAACTGAGAGGAAAGACAAAACTAGTGATAGTTGTTTCAAATGGGCACAACACCAAAGCCCATATTTTGTTTAAAGTACAAAATATAAAACTTGTTTGTCCATATTCAGAACTGGCTGGACAAACTTTGCCAGTGTTAATTGTTTAAGGGTACAAACTTAACAAAACACATTTTGTGGCGAGAGGCCTTTATGGATTTTGTGGATAGTTGGGGGACCTTACTTTTCGCTCAAGACAATTTCACTCATGTAGCGATTTTGGTCCTTTTATTCGTAGAAGTTTTCACTTATGCATATTTATTGGACTATTTTATTTGTGGATATTGGAATTTAGGCTTTATTGGAATTTTGGATATTTGTGGAGTTTTGTTTGGAACATTTTATTCGTGGATATTAGACTTTAGGTTTTAATGGAATTTTGAATATTTTGTGGAGTTTTTGATCTCGAAGTTTTGGAGATCGTGAGGTAGGACTTGAAGAGAAAATTTCATTTTGACTTTGTGTTCTCTTTTTGGCCTTGTGCTTTCGGATTTGAGTATAAAGTCTAGCCATAGACCTTGGTTTTGATACAAGCCCGTATTGGGTGCTGATTTGCATGGAAGGTCTAACCATGGACCTTGGTTTTAATGCGAGCCCATCTTGGACGCAGATTTGAACAAGAGGCTTGAACATGAGCCTTGGTTTTGATGTGAGCCCGTGTTAGGCGCTGTTTTGGATGAAAGGCCTAACCATGGGCTTTGGTTTTAATAGGAATCCACCTTGGGTGCTGGTTTGGTAGAAGGCTTGATCATGTGCCTTATTTTAATGAAAGTTTCTCTTTTGGGCATAAGTCTTTGAGAGGCCTCACTACAAGTTTCGGTCTGATGGAAACCCTATTGATGGGTTTGGATTTGCATAGAGCCTCCTATGAGCATAAGTTTTGAGAAGCCTGACAATGGGTTTTGATTTTAACAGAAGCCTCCTATGGGCATAGGTTTGAACAAGGCCTAGTCACGGCCTTTAGTCTGGATAGAGCCTTTCGTGGGCATAAGGGTTGAAGAAAGCTTGATCATGGCCTTCGGTTTGAACAAAGCCTAGTTATGGGCTTTGATTGGAATGGAGCCTCTTATCGGCATAAGGTTTGAGAACATCTAACCAGGACTTTGATTTGACAAGAGCCAATTGATGCATCATTATGCGACTTCCTTGAGGACTTTGATTTATAACTTTCGCCCTTCTTCTTTTTGGACTTGAAGGCTTGTTTCTTCTTTTCTTCCTTCTTTGTATTTCCTTTCATTCTCTTCAGCTTCAACATAGCGCTTGCAAGGCGTATAATAACAATCGAAGGATCTTTCATCATTTGTTTTAGGTTCTATTTTTTCTCGGTTGTGCACTGCGAAAGAATTTCTATGGCATCGATCGCAATTGAAGCCTTTGCTTGCTTTCTGTTGTTGCTTGGTTTGTTTTGGCTATAGTCAGAGCAGATGTTTAGGGCTTTCTTTTGCTCGAACAAACCTTGAATAGACTGTGTTTCATGTGTCTTCGGAGCATTGTCCAGAGGATGGTTTGATTTGGTTTTGACCATCTAGGCGGAGGAGCACCTCCTTTACGGTTCATCTTGCGACCTTTTTCATGATCACTTCATAGGGCCATTTCTAAGTTGGCATGGATAGCCTTTCTTTACATTTCGTTTAGGTCGCATATAGGTGACCTAATATTTCTATAAGTTTGTACGGGAATGAACTTGACATCATCGAACCCGACATTGGATTCTTCATACCCGAGACCTCAAATATTCTTTGATTTCTCATCAGGACCTACGATCATGTTGTTGTGATGAGTCAACATTTTTCCAAATTGCTTCACCCTAAAACTGGTTATTAACATTGGGTTCATGGTTTCAAGGATCTTGATTAACCTCTCTTGGTGTGAGGTCTTTGAAATGGTCTTTGGGTATTCGCTCGATCATCAAAGAGGATTGACCCGGTTCTTCTTCATCTTCTGAAGGGACTATGTAGGATGGGAGGATCCCACTTTCATCTGCATTTCCTCTTGAGGAAGAGTCAGTATCTGTTCTGTACAGCACAGGTCTCATAACCTGTTGACCTTTTGAATGTTTATTTTTCCTGGCGGGTTTATCCAAGAAGTATTTCACGTCTTTCAACCCGATTTCATGCTCTTCACATGGCTTTATTTCTCCATCGATTTGCTTGACTTCGCCATCCTTCACATATTTCAGGCATTGATGCAAGGTCGAGGGAACGATATTGTTCTTATGTGGCTATGGTTGACCTATCAGGGCATTGTAGGTTGTTTTGGTGTCGATGACATAGAACTTGTATATCACCAATTTTGAGAGGCAGGCTGATTGCCCCCGCGGATTGCTCCATTTTATGATTGAAGCCATGGGAGGTAACTTTGTCTTTGGTGCGGAACTTCGTGCTCAATGTGAGACGGTCTAAAGTTCGCTTGAGCATAAGATTGATAGAGGAACCAGGATCAATTCACATGCGGGTTACCCTTTGGCCTTCACACTCACCAGTGAGAAATAGTGGTCTATTGTGGTCAGACGTGCCTATGAGATCATCATCATTGAACGTGATAGTTGGACTCTTGTTGCCACCAGCGTTATTCCTTGCATCTTCTTTTCAGCGAAATGCGCCTGGAATTCTTCTGGGTGTTAAAGTGCATAGATAAGCACTTCTCTCACTTCAGCGGACATCATCAAGATATCAAACACGCTGACCGCAGCTGGTATTTTTCTAAGCTGTGCGAGGATATTGTAATCTTGCACCATATATTTCTTAGGTGCTGGTTCATCTTGTACAGCGGGTTCTTTCCCTTTTGCCTTGGCCTTTGACCTCCCAATCTCATCTTCTTGTGGTGGTTGGCGCTCAGGGATATTCGTACCCGAGCGAAGCACTGCTTGGCAATCAGGTTTCTTTCTTTTGACAAAGACAACTTCTCTGTCATCTGAGTCACTCGAGGAACTTCCTCCATGGACAACCACGTTACATATCTCATGGTCATCATCGTTGTTTTCTTCTTCTTGAGGGGTTTTACTCGTTTCCCCTTTCTCAGTTTTGAGGCCCAACATTAAGGCCAATACATCTTCTGTTAAGAAGTCTAAGAGGGTCAACGGTAGCGGAGTACCTCGCTTATGATTCTCTAAAGCTTGTATGTGCTTTTGAATTTCAGAAGGTGTAGGCAACTTTGCTGGTTTGGGCGACTTCTTGCCCTCTTGGCTGCCATTCTTGTTTGGCTTGCGATGGATGACCCGTTTTGGGGGCCTTGGCACTATGGGGCTTAAGTTACTGTCCCATTTGACTTGAGGCTCTTTCAGGAGCTGTCTCAGCACTTTTTAGTCTTCTTGTAGAGGTGAAACTCCCATGTCTCGTTTGCGGGATCTTCGACCCTCTTTTCTTCAACTACCTCAACATAAGAGATAACATTAACTTGTTCATGAGGATCGGGTTGCTGCATGGCACTTGGCGCTAGTTTGCATGCGACCTTCTTGTATTCTTCTTTCTATTAAGTCTTTAAAGACCCAATAGTCCTCTATTTTATGACTTATCACCCTATGAAATGGGCAAATGTTAGGGTGATCGACCTTATCTGCCTGATCCAGGCGTTTGCTTGGAGGCAATTCCATACCATCTTCCAAGGCTTGCTTGAATATTTTAGCCGTTTTATCACTCTTGAAAGAATACTTCTTATTCTTTCGTTCTTCTAAAGGTTTGGAGTAACGACTGTTTTGGTTACCGTGAGGAACCGGCTGAGTGGGTTGGCTATCGACTTGTCTCGCCTCCTCTTCGGAAGAATCAGAATCCCTTTTCTCATTTTTGTTGGCTTTATTTGAGTCTCTCTTTAGTTTGAAAGAGACTATTAACTTTTCTTCTATATTCGTTTGCCCCAATCTGGATACGGTGTCTACCAGATCTTGATAGCTATTACGATTAGCGACGATCAACATCTGCCTCATTTTACCAGATGTACTTCTTATGAGCAAGTCAACTGCCTCCCTTTCGGGTATAGTATGGCTCGACTTGATGCTTATATTTCTCCATCAGTTGATATATGTCAGGAGAGTTTCGTTTGGCCCTTGTTTGGCCCATGCTAAATCAGCAAGCCTTACAGGACTATCGTGGTGGCGAACCTGTCTATAAAGGCACGTGCCATTTGGTCCCAAGATTTCATACTTCCTAGTTCTAGAGAGCAATACCATTGAAACACTGGTCTTGAAAGACTTCTAGCGAATTGGCGACAACGGAATGCTTCGTCTCTTGATGAGTCTCCACATTGAATCATGAAGTGGCTGACATGTTGTTCAGGTCCCGTCTCATATGTCCCATTTCCTGAGAACTTGGAGAATAAGGGAACATTGTATGTTAGGGGATGTTTTGGTATTTCGAATTAGGGAGGGTATGGCTTCCCCATTCGCAATGTTGTTTGTTTTGGAGCAATCCCCATTTCCTGTAACTGACGGCTGATCATTTCTTAAACATCAATCCCAGTGAAGGTTGGGGAGGCTTCTCGCCTTTCATCTTCCCAATGCACTCTTCGTGATCCTTGGGTATTTGTTCTTTTTGGTCTTTCAGGCCCATTTATGGGGCTAGACCGATTTGATATTTCTCCTCTTTCATGTTCGGAGCCGGCGGAGCCTTTTCTGTGGATCTCGGCTACCCATCTTTGTTCCCTTTCATAGGCTTGGTGTAATTCAGCCCTAAGATTTTGTATCTCGGCTTGCATTTGGTTGAAAGCGAATAACATTTGTTCTTGCGCTTGTGCGCCAGTTTGACTTTCACCAGCACACGGGGAAGTTGCCATGACGGTATTGAGGTTACCTAGGGCAGATCCATCTATATGACCTGCATCTGAGCTAGTCACGATTTTAGGTCTGGCATTTATGGGAGGAAGGCATGCTGCATCAGACTCCTCCTCATCGTCACTCGGATTTTCGACAATGGGGTCATTTCCCTTTCTCACCATGCATACGGTGGGGTTGGAGGGTTCGACATGATGGTCATCTTCCTCTTCGAGGTCTTCATTAATGGTTCTCATGAAGACCGTTGCTTTTTCTTCTTGCTTAGGGTGTGTTTTAGTGACCCTTCGCTTCTTGTGAGTGGCATTTGGCGCCACTATTGTTAAGCTTCCAGTGTTTGAGGGGTGCCGATTTATTCGTGCCCCCAGCCTATCATGTACACTGGCTGGTCTTCTCAGAATTTGAGGGGTTTGATTTGATCTCTCATTGCTTGAGCTTTGAGAGGTGCTTGCACGCATCTCTCGACGGAGTTTTGGTTTTAACGAGGCACCATGAGGTGCCCCCAGCCTTGGGGCTGAGAACATTGGTTTTAGTTTTGAGAGAAAGGCACTATCATGTACCTTAGGTTTGGAGACTGGAAACGTCAGCCTCGACTTGATTGAGGGTTGGGCATCATTGGATGCCCCCAGCGTTTGGGCTGGAAACGTCAATCTTCATTTGACAGAAGTGGGTGTAGAGGTTTCGGGCGCAGGATGCGCGTAGTATCATCTCATGCGCTGCTTCAACATGCGAAGCTGTTTATTGGCCTTATGAATGGCCATAACAGTATCATCAACCATTTTGTGGTTGGTGTTCATCCTTTTCGATTTATGGATGAACGAGACGGTTTGAGGGTTCTCCCGCTGCACGTATGTGTGCAGTAGAAGAACTCCTCCTCACTATCCTCAGTGAGGAGAATGAGTTGCTGACGGGAAGAGCTGGTTGAGCCACCAACTCATCTTGGTAAGCTTGGAGATTTCTTTTCTTGGTGACCAACAGAGTGGTCACGGGAGTTGGATTGATTTTGGTCATCTTTTTAGACACGCGTCTTCTTACGCGCCTAGTTTTGGAGAATGGAATGAACGTCTTGTCGTCCATTCTCTTAGGGATGAGAAAATAGCATGCTTCCTCATCGTCTTCAACTTCTTCCTCGGTGATGGACCCGAGGGACAGCTGCTCATTCATTGGAGTAGGGACAGGGGCTTCAAATGCCCTGACTTCATCAATAGGGATTGCGAAAGCCCCAAAATAAACCACTTCTTCGCCAGCTGGAAGGCTGGCAACTTGGGCAAAAGAGCGTGCGTTAATTGCGGTGTAAGCCATTCCTGCAAACAAGCAAAACTCAAAATTTCATTAGTCAATCTTCATATATAAACTTATACATGAGTGTTAGCCCGATTATTCAATCCATAGGCGTCGATATCGAATATAAAAGGAAATGACATAACTCAAGCGGTCCAATGACTTGTTGTTTGAGTGTTTTGAAGTCATTGGCTACTTGAGTATGTTCTTTTTACCTTCGTATCGGATCCCGAACCTGTGAGGAGGAGAATGTCCCACCGGGCGTGCCAAAACCTGTAGGGCACAGAAAGTAGCACAGCGGTTTGGAAGGTGTGTGCATGTATATTAAAATGTCTCAGGGTTCAGTGCTCTCAATTTTTAAGACATGGGAGAGAACATCGAACTTGAAACATCTATTTTTCTTTCTGCTGTTCCTTCTGGTTCACCCTCGACAGACCTACTGTTCATAATCAGCCCATCGAGAGAGTTTAATGATTGTGGGGACGTTTAACTCCCAGCGGGCGCAAGCCCCCACTGTTAATTACATCAGATGACCCTTCCAAGCCATACTGAATACCTCGTCCATTCCGGAATTTGTGCCTATTTGTTGTGAATTGAATAAAGGGGCTAAAAGGGAAGAACTCATGTATTTAATCTTTCTATTTCCGTTTGACTTTTCTTGTTTTGGATATTTAATTAATATGTTTACATGAGATGCAATGAATATTATTAAAATATATATACTATACTCTTTTATTTATTTTTAGAAACATATTTGTATTTAAAAATATATTTGTGCTTTATTTATATTTTATTTTTAAGAGACAATGATTTAAATGTGAGAAGAATGGAGAAAATGGCATTTTGATCATTTGGCTGGTTGTATGATGTTTGGTTATGTTTGATTTTAATTTAAAATAATGAAGAATTTGATTTGGGTTCATTTGGAATTGGTTTGAGGTGATTTAGGTTTGAAATGAAGAAGTTATGGCCAAAAAAGGGCTGGAAAGGGCTTGTTTGTGAAGTTTTATGTTTTTCAGGGACTAATTTGTGAAGCTGAAAGGATTGAGATTTGTAATTTGGACTTTAGATGAAGTTTGGGCTGTAAGTGGGATTTCCAAGGACTTTGTTTGAGAAGTTTGTAAGACATCAGGGACTGATTTGTGGATGTCGAAGGACGGCACTTGTGACTTCTTTTGTCATAAGGGTCTGTTTAAAAAAAAAGGTTTCGATTCTTTGTTATTCGGGGCTTTG
This sequence comes from Carex parvula, assembly GCA_025461045.1. Lineage (NCBI taxonomy): Eukaryota > Viridiplantae > Streptophyta > Magnoliopsida > Poales > Cyperaceae > Carex > Carex parvula. The sequence goes on along the minus strand of JAJGRW010000389.1, from coordinate 441,394 downwards.
AGATTTGTATTGATCCTTCGAGGTTTGTGTTGAGGGCCTCTTGCTATTGCTGCCTTCATGTTCTTCGTGGTTTCAGTTAATTCTCTTGCGAATTGGGTTTGTAGAGGAGGAACTCTTGCCAGCTTTCGACATTGCTTTAAATGAATGTCAACGACTCCTTTTTCATGGAATTTGATCCTATGATGGCATGGTTTTAACCTGCAAGTATAAAAATTAGATCTGGAGGGCACATGAGAATTTTAGCACATTATTTCTAGGTCTTAAGATTGCACAAAGGCACGGGTGACGTGGGAGCTGCTACTTTTACATGAGCAGTTTTTACCAGTTTGGTCAGTTTTTTGAGACTTCATATCTTTCAGTTCACTTGATGGTTTTAAATGGAATTTTTCCGTCTTGTACTATGATATCAGGACTATAAGTCGGCCAACTTTCATGATTTTTTATGGTGTTTAGCTATGTCAAATGGAAATTCCAAGTAGTGACCAGCAGTTTTCTATTTTTCTGAACTGCTGAACTTCGAAGGTCGATTCCTGCCAATTGGCTACACCAAATCTTGTATCCTGCATATGAAAATGTTTGTTTAGTCATGATCTATATGCATGTATAACAGTTTTGCAAAACTCTATTCAGAGCTATGCCAAATGTGTGTTTTCGTGCAGAGGTGTCTGCTGGTAAATGGAGCAGCAGTTTTCTGTTTTGCTGAACTTTGAAGGCCATTTCCGACAATTGGCTAAACCAAATTTTGTATTCTTTATATGATTTTACAGAGGAGAATTCAATCTATAACTCTGCGGAATTTCATGGGATTTGGAGTTCTTTTTCTATGCTTAAAGGCCATGCAAAGGCAGGGGTATCTGCTGGTATTTTATTTTCAGCTGCTGTTTCACTATTCTGACGACCAATCTTTAAAGATTTATTCTTGACAATCTACAAAGCCAAATTTTTGGTTCTTTTTATGAGAGTGTAGAGAAAAGTCTACTCTATATGCATACCAAATTTCAAGATCTTTGCACTTTCCTAACCATGTTTAACAGGTGCTTGAGTGCAGAGATAGACTGGTAAAAGATGCAGTTTTTCTTTTTACAGTTTTTGTATTTCCATTTTGAAAAGCTGAACTTCAAAAATCGATATTAAATCGAAATAAAATCCAAATAATATGAACTTTGTGCCCATCTTGTGTGTTTTGAAGTTATTTACATCTTGGTGCAGTCCATTTTACATTTTAGCCTTTATTCTGGTCTAGATTAATCATTTTACCAGAGAGGGTCATTTCAGTCTAGTACCAGTTTTGTTTGCTGACAATTATTTTTGTAAAATTTGTACAAGATAGACTACAACTCCGATTTGAGTGTTCTTGGTACCAAAATATTCAGGAAAGCACAATCTATATTCTCAAAAAGTTTCAAGAATTTAGAAGGCCTAAATCTATTTTTAATTTGTGATTTTGTAAGAGGCATATTCTGGGACAGCAAGTTTATTTACCAGTTTTTTTTGTATTGTAGAAAGCTAACTTTAAAAATAGCTATTAAATCGTGTAAAAATGCTATAAATGTAAAGTTTGAGTCTAAATTGTGTGTTTTTGAGTCCTCTATCTAACTGTATATTTGGATTTCTGGTTTGAGTTTCGCTATCAGTTCATATTGGCCGGTTTGTGACAGCAGGTCATTTTGAGACATTTGGGGTATTTGAGATTTGGTTTGATTAGACTATATCTAAGCCCTTGTGTCAAGATTTGGTTATCATGAATCAAAAGAGGCATTGGTATCACAATATGTCACTTACCAATGCCATTTCGAATTTGCATATAGGTCCTATGTCATTTGCATAATTATGTGAAGGTCCTTGAGCATCATTTCATTGGGATTGGTTATTTCCCTCTTTTCATTTGCTCTCTCCTTCAACAATTATGCATCTAGGCCCTTTAAAGATTAATAAAACTCATAATGTAGAAAGAGATGTAGTGAAACATCAATCTTTCGTGCATTACTTGTCTTATTTCTCTTTTATGCATCAAGGTCCTTTAAAAGTCTAAAATTAACATAAATAATGAGATGTAGTTAAACATTAATCCCTATTTTATTTAAATTCCTTTTTATTTGTTTTGCACTTTTAGTTGATTTTATATTAAAAGAACTATGCAAGAATTGGATATTTAAAAGGATGTAGTTAAACATCAACTTTTAATATCTTCTTCTTTTATATTTCTTATAATACAAAATGTCACTTTTAATATATATATCATTTTTATATATTTTGTGTGGTTGTGTGGTGTATATGTTGTATATGTGGGTTGTCTCTCTATTGTGTCTCCTTTTTTCTTCATCTTCAAATGAGAGGTTTATATCATGGTTCGAAAAATCGGCCGATTCCGAGTTGACTCGGCCGAGTCAAACCGGAATCGGCCGGAGGCGAGCCGAGTTTTCCCGAGTTGACTCGGGTTTTTCGAGTTACATGCAGAAACCGATAAAATTGATTGTCAATCGAAACAATCGGCCAAATTTCCTCTATTTCTCTTGCGTTAAGAGCAAAATTAAACTGTTTTGATGATTAAATCGAACCAATTTGTATTTTTCCATTGCCGTCGAAGAAATTTGGAGAAAACAGATGTGGCTGCGGAGAAGAGAAGGTGGTTTAAAGTATTATAAAATGTTAAATAGACTGGGTGTACGTGAACCGTATGACTTTATTTTGAGAACATAAATTGGTTCATGGTAGACCATGTTCATATAAACTATTGGTTTATGTAGTCAAGTAGATCCAAACTATTGCGGTAGTCAACTATTGGTATATTTTCATAACTGTACAGCTGATGACACTCAAAAGTGTTGTGTGTATTTTTTTTTTTTTTGACTAAACGATAAGAGTATGGCCGTATGGGATTATTAGGTTAGAAATTTGATTGTTCTAAAAATATAGAAGTAGAAACTAAAAAATTTATATTTCTCTTGTACATATTAGTTAGTATTTTATTTTCTTTATTTTATTTAAAAATTAAATAAATTTTATTTTTTTAAATAATTACAATACAAATTTGATTGCTATCTCATTAATAACTTTATTATTTAGCTTATTTTTTAAAAGTACTTTATTATTTAGCTCAATACAACAATATCCCTTTTTATATTTTAATACATAGGATGTCGAGATGATCTAGTCTGGTCGTCATAGCAATTGACAATAAAAAAATCTTTTGGTTGTAATGCATGTATTATATCATATTAATAGATTATATGATTATAATATTTTGTCTTAACGTAATTTCTTGATAAAATCTTTTTTTACCAATTTTTTTCTATATTTTGGCTAAAAACAAGCTTCTGCCAAAAAAATCCGAGTTTCCGATCCGATTCTTCCGATTCCAGCCGATTCATCCGATTCTGATTCCACGGTCAAGTATCCGATTCCGATTCCGATTCCGAGTTTCAGAACCATGGTTTATATAGGCTATGGCAAGGGGTAGAGCCTTGGATTTAGAGGAGCCTTGTTGGCATGATCCCCACCATTCTTTTGTATTAAATCTCATTCAAAGGTTTAGATGCATCCAAGTGGTCATGCTTATCCCTCAAGCTTGAAGAGAATATTCTTGGCATTTTAGCATCTTCATTGGTCATGTGACATGTGTCCATAGGAGCAAAAAAATATCTAGAGCATATTCTAGAATATATTCTTCCCTCCTTGATGTCTCATCATTAGACCTATAAATCCGACCAATTTCTGTACCACAATCTGTTTTTCAAACCACCAAATCGTCTCTTTTACATTGAATATACATTGAATATCTATAGAATGTGGTACTGCTGCATTTTCATTCTTACTTTGCAGAAAATGAGAGAAATCAGGGAAAATTGTGAGTTTCTGGAACCCTACACGCGGGCGCGTCAGATCCCACGCGGTAGCATCAGATCCCACGCGGTAGCGTCAGATTCCACGCGGGTCGCGTCAAAACCTGAAATTTCAGCACCGAACTTAAAACAGTTATAACTTTTGACTCGTACTCGTTTTGAGCGTATACCACTTTTGGAAAGCTAGCGAGAAGATCTACAGTCTGAGCCAAGCCTTACTGCTCACTTCCACTGACGCGACCCGCATGAGTGGCACGCGACCCCGTCGAATTAACTGCGCCAG
>JAJGRW010000389.1:327646-433107 GCA_025461045.1 Carex parvula | reverse complement strand
GAAGATAGAAAACAACTAGTACAGATGAAGGACACCAGTAGAACATGAAAGACAACCAGTACAAGATGAAGGACAACTAGAAGAAGATGAAATAGAACTAGAAGAAGATGAAAGACTACTAGTAGAACATTAACGATGATAACAAGAAGAATATGAAAAACAACTAGTAGAATATGAAAGACTAACTATTAGAAGATGAAAGACAACCGGTAGAACATGAAAGACAACCAGTAAAAGATGAATGACAAGTAGAAGAAGATGAAATACATCTTAAAGAAGATGAAAGACAACTAATAGAACATGAAAGGTAACAGTACAAGATGAAAGGCAACAAGAAAAATATGAAAGACAACCATTACAGAATGATAGACAACTTGAAGAAGATGTAAGACGATCAATAGAACATGAAAAACGACCAGTATAATATGAAAGACAACCAGTACAAGATGAAAGACAACTAGAAGAAAATGAAAAGCACCATGTAAAAGATGAAAGAATAAGAAGATGAAAGATAACCAGTAGAACCTGAAAGACAACAAGTACAAGATGAATGACAACTAGAAGTAGATGAAAAACAACAAGTAGAAGATGAAAAAAACTATAAGAAGATGAAAGACAACTAGAAGAAGTTAAAAGACAATTAGTAGAACATGAAAGACAACCAGTACAAGATGAAAGATAACTAGAAGACGACGAAGTACAACTAGAAGAAGATGAAAGACAACCAGTAGACATGAAAGACAACCAGTTGAACATGAAATACAACTAGAAGAAAATGGAAAACAACTAGTAAAAGATGAAAGACAACTTGTAGAAAATGAAAGACAATGGTACAAGGTGAAGGACAACCAGAAGAGAATGAAATACAACTCGAAGAAGATAAAAAACTACTAGTAGAATATGTTCCGACAACCAGTACAAGAGAAAAGATAACAAGAAGTAGATGAAAGACAACTAGAAGAAGAGGAAAGACAACTAGAAGAAGATGAAAGACAACTTGAAGAAGATGAAAGACTAGTAAAAAATAAAAGACAACAAGTACAAGATGAAAGACAACTAGAAGACGACGAAGTACAAATAGAAAAAGTTGAAAGACAAACTAGTAGAACATGAAAGACAACTAGAAGACGACGCAGTACTGTTGTTGTAAGCAATCTTCTATGTTGTTTGACTAATTTGCAAAACTTATAATCATTGAATTTTACAGTTTCTTTGTTTGAGATGTATGTAGGTTTAATAGTTACGGCCAAAGGTCAAAGCAAGTCAACGATTCATATCATGTCAAGTTGGCGTAACAAGTCACGTCCGAAGGTCAAAGTGCATATCATAACAAGTCAGAATGTGACAAGCCGTACAAGATAATCTGTTGCATGATCTCCTCAAGCTACAAGGAATGATTTAATAAATATGATCTGATGGAAGATTCACAGGAGCCATTTGGAATGTCGAATATTAATGAAGATGTTGAATCATGAACATTATAGAAGATCATATGAAGATTAAGATCATGAAAATTATGAAGATCATACTTTACTATTTTGCGTTGTTATTTTTATTTATGTCCATAAGTATGGTAAAGTAGATCTGACGTTGAAACCACCCGAGTAGTATATTCGAGGTCGATCCACAGGGAATATTGGTTCAGTGCTTTGAGCGATCGAATCACAATCTTTCGAAAGGCTAGACGAAATCTGAAAATTGAGAGATGTTGTTATAATCAATGTAAATTAGGAAGCAATTAAAATTAATTAAAATAAAGATAGAGATGACAATTCCTAGGGTTTCGGCATACCATTGCCACTCAAACCGCCTTGATAATATATTCCTGTCGCGTCTGATTTTCTGTTGTTGATTTATGAAAGACACCACATAGGTCACTGCGATTTATGTTACGCAAGAATGACAGATCTTTCATCGAGATTCTACATAGGACACTGCGAGTTTCCTTATGCAAATGACTGATCTCTTAAATACCCCAAATTACTACACAGATCACTGCGATTTTCCTTACGCAAGTGATGGAATTTGGTACGCGTTTTGTTGGTATGATTTATGGTTTTCCCGCTAAGGTTCTCTTACATAAACCTAATAGATCTCAACGAGGCTAATTCATACAAATAGTTTCCCTTGCCATTAGCGTACCGTCACTACCCTAACGGACTGAAACTAGATCATTGAAGTTAGATGAAGAGATAGTAAATCACAAAAGCATTTAGATTCAACAATAAGAAATCATAATCAACAGAAATATATATATATATATATATCAAAACATCAAGAGTAACAAGGTTTACTTTCTAGTCCTAAGAAAAGGAACTTAGCCGCGGAACGGCATCTTTACAAGCACTCCTCTCTTCTCACTTTAATCAAATCTAACTCTAATTACAAAGATAAGTTATTATTCTGCCCAGGGGCCTTATATAAAAGTGGAGGGACGTATGGAGGTTGAGTAGGGGCTAAGAAACTGATCTGGATACAACTGTCAGCAGTTATTCCCAAAAGGCGCCTTCGGTTACGGACCGTATTAGGTGATACGGTCCGTATTAGGACCTTGACGGTTAGGGTTTTAATGCTTCCAGCGCTATCTCCTGGTTTGTGCTGGGCCTGGTCCGTATTAGTCAATACGGACCATAACAGAGACTTCGTCGATAAGCGTCGCTGATCCGATTTACCCGATTCTAGCTCCATTTGGTGTAAAATAGTCTCAAAACCTATTTTCTGCAATAAAACATAAAGAATGGTGACAATAGCCTTTTTCTCTAATAAATTAAATATAAGTGTGAGAAAATATGCAAAACCTAAGCCAAAACCCTACGTAAATCATCATTATTTTGACTCTGATCACGCCTCCCAACTTGAATTATTGTTTGTCCTCAAGCAACGACATCCCAGCTGGTCAAAGGTCCGGTCTAGGTTAAACCATACAATCTCAAGGACTTGTTTAAAAATTAAATTAGAACTTGGGTTTGGTACAATTGGCATGAAAATAAAAATTTAAAACTCTAAAATATTTATGACCTCTCCCTTGAACAATTTATTCACCCCATGATTGACCTCATTATGCATACCCAAGAAAAATTATTACCGAGCAATTTATTTCACAAATATCCTTAAAATTGAGAGTATTAATTTCCCCTTCGATTATAAATGGATCCCTTCCAATCAATAGGAATTCTAATGATATAAATTTTGATTTTCCTTCCCAATTGATTGGAGCAAAGTATGACAACTAAGTGTGTTGGTACTTGTGACTGTTTTTGAAAAATTAAATATGTACAAAAATTAAAATTTGGGAGCTTTTATCGAGCTTATTGGTAACCAGTCTTGCATAGGCACCCGTACTCTTTTTATCCTCCATCTTTTATTCTATATTTTTTTTCTGAGTTTTTCTATTTTTTTTTGTTTTTCTCATTTCTGATTTTTTAGTATTTTTCTATTTTTCTGAAAAATAAAATAATTTTGTGTCACAAGCACCATGATTACACACAATTCCAAGTATTCATTCATAAGAGGAATTATTGTATAGTTTCGCTAGGGGTCTATCTATAATAAACGGGTATTATAAAACACTATCAAATTTAAAAGACTTTGCAAAAATAAATTACTCACTAAATAAAAGTTCTAGGGTTTGCGATTTTGGTCAACACTCATGGTTAGCAATTAATTGTTCACTTTGAAATCACTAATTATTTTAACAATTCTGAATTTTTGGTATCATGGCCAATTGTCTAAACCCTAGCCTAACTCCATTCGAAACAATTCCTATTTGATTAACCTACATGCAAATTACCCCTAAATTATATGTTCCTAGCAATGCAAATGCCTATATACACGCTAGATAAAAACCTTAATCGTTCCTCCCAACTTCTCTTGGTTAAGCCTTGAGAAGTAGTCCCGAGTAAATAAAACTGCTAGCGAAAAAAATGAAAAATAAGGGCCCTACATGCCATGATCATACAATGCAATTTCTAAACTAATTTCTTACCCCTACCCCCATGCTTAAATTTTGTATTGTCCTCAATGCAAGAAAATAAACAATTAAGAGAGGGATAAGAAAGATCTCACATATTAGTCGTGGTGAAGGGGTGGTGGTGGGGTGAATGGAATTGGTGGTGTGAATGGTATTCCCTTGGAAAGGCAATATTCATAGAAATTCTCATGGGCTTTGTTTACCTTGTCCAAATATTCCTCCAAATAACGGGTGCATTTTTTCAAATTCTCGAGGGTATTGTTGGCGTAACGTGCGGTTGGACCGGGCTCACGAGCTTGAGATATGGTTCTCTTGGTCCCATCCGGTTGGTGCGGGCATGGAGTTTGCTTCGTTGGTGTTATCGCGCGGCGGAATGAGGTGGCGTACGAAAGCCATGTCATGATGGTGGATGGATGAGTGGTGTGATGCGCTATGTGTTTCCTCCATGGGCTCTTCGGTTGGTTCCTCCTCGGTTGACTCTTTCTCGATTGGTTCCTCCTCTATTGGTTCTTCCTCGTCGTTTCGTGCATCATCTCCATGTTCGGATTCGTATCCAAACTGGAATGATCCCTTATCCGTTCCGATATGGAGGGTCATTCCCTCGCCTATTTTCAACGTGTACTTGATATCTCCTATGTGCGCATTTACCGCTTGTACGTGATCGTTGTTTACTAGGTAGTTCATATTGAGGCGGTTGGCTCCGAATACCTCATTTTCGCTAGTGAGTTTTATGTTGTGGTGTGTGCAAGAATGGTTGCATAACAACCAACGGAAACCACGTGATTATTCTTCTTATCGGCGGCCACCGATTTGAGGTGGTGTAGGATGTGGTATCCAAGATGAGGTTGATGCTTGTGACTCCTCATGCATCGCATAAGGTAAATGTCCCTCTCTTTAACTTCCGTTGTGTCCTCTCCTGTTGGAAAAATAGAATTAGGTAAAATAATATGAATATACCTTAATTCTATCGATGAGATGAAGCGTGAGTCTTTACGGTAATTTTGCGCTCATCAATTGCGATCGTTTCCCAGTACTTCATGCGGTTCTCCCTTGTGCCTAATTCAGTTTTGCCATTTGTGGGGATGGATAGTGCCTTGCAAAATTTCTCCATTGTTACAGCAAATGGGCGGTTGAATAATCGGTATTTGATCATGTCTCCATCCCATTGTAGTGTTGATAGAAATTCGATGGAGGGCCTCAAATAGACTCTTGTGGCTCGTAGGCTGTCCGCTATATCCTATAAATTCATATTATTAAGGGATACTCGCACATAATCATAGCAGCCAAGGACCTTCATGGTATTGATACACATCGCTTTATTTTTTGCGATGGTGCGATCAAGCATTGTTTGAGCACGGTCGAATTCTTATTGATCTCGGAATTTGATTTCCATGGCTGTCGCGAAGGTGTTTTCATCGTCGAATTGAGAGTTGGAGGAGCAAGGACTGTTGTGCGCCATTTTTCTCGGGTTTTCGGGCTCTGTTACGGGCCGTATCACCTTGATACGGGGTTGATACGGGCCTGACTTTGAGGATTTCTGTGGACAGGATGCGAATTTTTATCTGAAAATTCTATGAAATGGTGCAGGAAAAAGGGAAGTGGATGAAAGGTTTATATGGCAGTGAAAGGATGTGATGAATGTGCAGAAGGTGGTGATGATGGGAGGTTAAATTCGGTTATAATTCGAATTTCTTTCTTGGAGCGCCAGAAAATAGAAAGTCAGTTAATTCTGCTCGGTGAATACGGTCCGTATCAGGTGATACGGTCCGTAACCACTGTGCGGTTTTGAGTTGAACCTTGTGTTTTCTGCGCCAAGTCCGAGATAGGTCCGTATTGGAATGTTACCCCGTATTGGACTGATACAGGCCGTAACAGAGAGTAAAACTTCATGACGGGCTTCGAATTTTTCAACCAAATTCTTCCAGCATCTCCTCTTGTAGGTAAGATTAGTAATCTTGTGATCAGTTTAATAGTTTAGGATGTAATGAAATATTTTTTTTTATTTTTGAATTTTTATGTGAAAAAGAAAGCAAAAGTGGCCTTGGGTTGCCTCCCAAGAAGCGCTTGTTTAAAGTCATTAACTTGACTTTTTGTTCTCATCCATCGTTTGGCTGATTCCGAAGGAATATGTCTCCTTATGCTCATCATTTGTTCCTGCGATATAGTGCTTCAACCTCTGGCCGTTCACCTTAAAATACCCAGTTTCTTGACTCCATATTTGGATTGCCCCATAAGGGTACATGTAAGTGACCTTGTATAGTCCCGTTCATCTGGACCTCAATTTTCCGGACAAGAGTTTGAGTCGTGAATTGAAGAGAAGCACCATGTCGCCTTCCTTGAACTCCCTTTTTCTTATCTTTTTGTCATGGTAGAATTTCGCCCGTTCTTTATACATCTTTGCATTCGTATGCATGAAGTCTAAGTTCGTCTAGTGCATTCAAATCTAATAGCCTCTTTTTGCCCGCGTCTCGAAGATCATAATTGAACGTTTTGATTGCCCAATATGCCTTGTGTTCTAATTCCACCGGCAGATGACAAGCCTTTCCGTAGATCAGCTTGTAGGGTGTCATTCTGATTGGAGTTTTGAACAAGGTTCTATAGGCCCAAAGTGCTTCATCTAGTTTGAGTGCCCAATTTTTCCTGGACCATGTCACCGTCTTTTGCAAGATGTTCTTGATTTCTCTGTTTGAAATTTCTACTTGCCCACTGGTTTGTGGATGGTAAGGAGTTGCCACCTTGTGTGTGACGCCATATTTCTTCAGAAGATTGTTGAATTGATTGTTGATGAAATGCGATCCTCCATCACTTATCACTACTCGAGGAATGTCAAACCTTGGAAATATGATCTTCTGGAACAGCCGCTTGACTATATTTGCATCTGCTGAGGGTGCTGGAATTGCTTCCACCCATTTTGAGACATAGTCGACTGCTACGAGGATATACTTGTTGTTACCTGAGCTTGGGAATGGCCCCATGAAATCGATTCCCCAAACATCAAAAATCTCTACTTCTAGGATTGAATTTTGCGGCATCTCATCGCGTTTAGATATGTTTCCCGTCCGTTGACATACGTCACAGTGGGAGACATAATCCTTAACATCTCTGAAGATGTCAGGCCAATAAAAACCTGCTTGAAGGATTTTCAATGCTGTCTTTTGGAATGATGCATGGCCGCCGTATAGTGAGGAGGGGCAGTCATGGATGATGCCTTTTGATTCTTCGTGTGTGACACATCTTCTGTGTATTCCATTTACACAAAGGCAGAAGAGGTAAGGATCATCCCAGTAGAAATGTTTAGCATTGGCTAAAAATCTCTTCCTCTGCTGAAATGTCATGTCGGATAGGATGGCCCCGCATGCGATGTAGTTGGCCAGATCTACCATGGCCGTTTGCTTATTTCCACAGAGTAGAGGTGTTCGTCAGCAAAGGAATCATCGATCGGCTGATCACTCTCTTTTGGCTATCTCAGTCTTGACAGGTGGTCGGCTACCAAATTCTCTGTGCCTTTTTTATCCCTAGTTTCGATATCGAACTCTTGTAGGAGAAGTACCCATCGGATGAGTCTAGATTTTGCGTCCTTCTTGTTAATGAGATACTTGATTGCTACATGATCTGTGTAGATGATGACTTTTGAACCTACAAGGTAAGATCGAAATTTATTAATTGCAAAGATTACTATGAGTAGCTCTTTCCAGTTGTTGTGTAATTGCATTGAGCTTCATTCAGAACTTTGTTCGCGTAGTAAATTGCATAGGGCTTCTTATCCTTCTGCTGTCCCAGGACTGCTCCTACTGCGTAATCACTTGCATTGCACATGATCTCAAAAGGATGGTCCCAGTCGGGCGGTTAGAGAATTGAGGCTGAAATCAAAGCATTCCTGAGTGTGTTGAATGCTTCGATACATTTCTCATTGAAGATGAACTCAGCATCCTTCATGGTCAAGTTTGAGAGTGGTTTCGCGATTTTTGAGAAGTCCTTGATGAATCTTCGATAAAAACCTGTATGTTCAAGAAAACTGTGAATGTCACGAACACATGTTGGTTGAGTTAGTTTTTCAATTACCTCAACTTTTGCTTTGTCAACCTCCAATCCTTTAGAGAAAATGGTGTGACCAAGCACAACTCCCTCTTGTACCATAAAATGACATTTTTCCCAATTTAATACGAGATTTACTTCTTCACATCTTTTTAGAACTTTAGACAAGTTCTTTAAACATGAGTCGAAGGTATCCCCATAAACTGAAAAATCATCCATTAATACTTCCATTATTTCTTCAACAAAATCTAAAAAGATAGACACCATGGCTCTTTGGAAAGTCGCCGGGGCATTGCACAACCCGAAGGGCATGTGTCGGTAGGCGAAAGTTCCATAGGGGCATGTGAATGTGGTCTTTTCTTGATCTTGAGGATGAATTGGAATTTGGAAGAAGCCGGAGTATCCATCGAGGTAGCAGAAGTATGAATGCTTTGCTAGTCGCTCTAACAGTTGATCAATGAACGGAAGAGGGTAGTGGTCCTTTCTTGTCGCCACCTGTAACGACTCTTGTTTGGAGCATTTCATCGTTATCTCCTTTCACAACTATGGTGCCTCCCTTCTTCGAAACGACTTGGACGGGACTAACCCAGTTGCTATCATGGGGTAAATGATGTCTGCATCTAGCAGCTTTAGGACTTCTTTCTTGACCACTTCCTTCAAATTCGGATTAAGTCTTCTCTGCGGTTCACGTGAAGGTTTGTGATCTTCCTCTAGTAGAATTCGGTGCATGCAAACGGTAGGACTGAGGCCTTTGATGTCATCGATCGTGTAGCTAATGACTTTCTTGTGTTTCCTGAGTGTATTGACGAGTTTGCTGATTTGGGTCTTGTCAAGCTGAGAGCCGACAATTACCGGATAGGTTCGGTTTGGCCCTAGAAATTCATATTGTAAGTTGGGTGGAAGAGGTTTAAGTTCAAGTTGTGGAGGAGAGGTTGCCTTTTCCTTTTTCTTCTCTTCGCTACTAATCGTATTGGGAAATACATATTGTAGGACTTTGGACGCGGGAATTTCTTATCCTTTTTCTGTGACAGTAGTGCAACTTACGCATGTTTCATTATAAACCTCGTCAGGTTTAGTGGTGATATCTTGTTCAAGTTGCATTTCATCATCTTCCTTTCCAAAAAGGCTATCCAGATCCTCTATACCCATGAATTCTCCCAATTCATCAAATAGATATTCTTCCTCTTCAAATGTCATCAGTAATGCCTAGATTGAAGACATGATCAATGTCAGAAGGGTATTTTAAAGCTCTGTTTATGTCGTAAGTAACCTTGTCATTTCCGACATTCAGTGAAATTTTCCCATTCTTGACATCAATCATCGCTCCACATGTGGCAAGAAATAGCCTTCCAAGGATGATTGGGATGTGTTCATCTTCTTCCATGTCAACTACAACAAAATCTCCATGTATCCAAAAGTCTCCAACTTTGATCGGTACATCTAGCAATACTCCTTTAGGATATCGAATTGACCGATCAGCCAGTTGTAATGCCATTAGAGTTGGTGATAGGTCTCCATAGTTTAATTTATCAAATACCGCCTTTGGCATTAAACTTACACTTGCCCCTAGATCACATAAAGCTTTCTTAAAATCTGTTGTGCCAATTATGCATGGTATCGAAAAGCTTCCCGGATCTTTCAACTTTGTCGGTAATTTGCTTTGCACGAGCGCACTACATTCCAGATTGAACAGAATTGTTGAGAGTTCTTGGAGTCTACTGCGATTTGAAAGAATCTCCTTCAGAAATTTAGCATACGAGGGTATGCTTGCAATTGCCTCAGTGAAGGGGATTGTGACTTGTAGTTGCTTGAGTGTCTCCATGAATCTCGTGAATTGTGGCTCCATCTTATGCTTGGCCTACCTTGGAGGGAATGGCAGAGGTGGCTTGTAGGGTGGCGGTGCAATATATTCAGGTTCGGATTGTCGCTCGTCTCCACCTATGGTGTCATTCTGCACCTCAATAGGGTCTACCTGCGTTTCGAGTACGGGCGGCTCCGGTGGTTGTGACTCGTACTCTTCGGAATACAATGGTTCTGCATGCATCTCATCGGAAGTTTGATCGGGCATGGAAGGTCCCTGATAAGCTGTACCGCTCCTTAATGTTATGCTCTTGCAAGTCTCTCTCAGATTTTCTTTCGGTTGGCCCGGAAATTTGCCTTTTCCGCGTGTAATACTCGAGAGTTCTTTTGCCATCTTAGAGACATTGTCTTCTAAGTCTTTGTTGCGGTTTGTTAAGGATTCGATCTTTTGTGCGATTTCGGCGTTAGCCTTGTCTTGCTTCTCTAGGAATCTCTCCGTTAAAGATGTTGTGTCAGGTTGCTGCGGTTGGTTGTATTGCCTTGGTTGGTAATTCGGTTGGGGATTGTTGTATCTCGGTTGATAGTTGGGCTGTGGTTGGTACTTCTGTTGGGGTGCAGCAGGCCTTTGATCGTTTGCGTATGAGAGATTTGGATGGTTTCGGTTGTTCGGATGGTATGTATTGTAGACAGGCTGAGGTCGAAAGCTGTTGTCGATCGCGTTTGCTTGCTCTATCTCTTCCTCAGTTACCGTCACATTCATACATTCGTTCATCTCATGCGCTCCTCCACAATAGCCACATGTTGTTGCGGCATTGACTGCTGCTACCGTTCGCTGCTTGGTTTGCTTGTTGAGTGCCATTTGCAAAGCATCGATCTTTACGCTCAGCATGGATATATCATCTACTCGGTGCATGTCAGGTGTTGGAGTTGGCTTCTTTCGCTCAGGGGATCCAGTAGTGTTGGTTGATTGCAATCTCTTCAATTAGGTTGAAGCCTCATCAGGTTTCTTGTTCATGATTGCTCCTCCTGCGGAAGCATCAATAGACAGCATATCGGTAGGGTTTAGACCATTATAAAAAGTTTGGACAATCAGCCATCTCTCTAGACCGTGATGTGGACAACACCTTAACATATCATTATATCTATCACATGCCTCACACAATGTTTCACCATCCCTTTGTTCGAAATTAGTAATTGCATTCCTAAACCTCGAAGTTTTGGATAATGAAAAATATTTTGCAATAAACACATTAAATAATTGGTCCCAAGTTTGAATGGAATTGGCCAGTAAGGAAAACAACCATGCCCTTGCTTTATCTTTTAATGAGAATTGAAATAGCCTTAGCCTGATTGCTTCATCAGTAACTCCGTTGATATTTATCGTCTCGCATATCCCTAGGAAAATTGACAAGTGAAGACGTGGATCTTCGTTTGGAAATCTTCTGAATTGCTGTTGCGAAACCATATTTATGAGAGCATGTTTGATCTCAAAATTACGGTTTGTAACAGTTGGCGGGTTTATGCTAGAATTAGGATCATTCGCGCGCGGTACACAATAGTCTTGTAGAAGTTTGGGTCTTGCTGCATCGTGAACTTCATTATCACCATTGTTTTGTCTTCCATTAATCAGTTCGTTCGGTGGGATATTCATGTTGATCGAATCTGAGTCTTTCTCGCTTTCAGAATTACTCAATGAAGAACTATGATTGGTTCTTATCGGTGGTGTGGAAGCGAATTATCCTCTCGTACTAGCAATCATCTCGGATCTCCGTACGGATGATTCGGCCAGCGTGCAGTGTCCTAAAAAGAAAAGAAAATCTGAAAATTAAACTAAAACTAAAAAATAAAAAGAAAATAAAATGAAAAACAAAATTGAAAATAAAAGAAAAATAAAAATGCAGAAAATAAAAAGAAATCTAGGTGTTTCTAGTTAATTGGATTTAATGGTCAAAGCAAGGGCGTCTCGCGAGGCCTTGCACAATGAACCGTTATTCCCCGGCAACGGCTCCAAAAAGCTTGATCACTCAAAAGAGAGCAATGTTTCTTTTAATATTTATAAACTCAGAAATGCTATCGGTTCGGACTGCAAGCGCACAATCCTATCGAGTAGTATATATTCGAGGTCTATCCACAGGGAATATTAGTTCAGTGCTTTGAGCGATCGAATCACAATCTTTCGAAAGGCTAGATGAAATCTGAAAATTGAGAGATGGTGTTGTGATCAATGTAAATTAGGAGGCAATTAAAAGTAATTAAAATAAAGATAGAGATGAGAATTCCTAGGGTTTCGGCACACCATTGCCACTCAATCCGCCTTGATAATATATTCTTGTTGCGTCTGATTTCCTGTTATTGTTTTATGAAAGACACCACATAGGTCACTGCGATTTATGTTACGCAAGAATGACAGATCTTTCATCGAGATTCTACATAGGACACTGCGAGTTTCCTTACGCAAATGACTGATCTCTTAAATACCTCAAATTACTACACAGATCACTGCGATTTTCCTTACGCAAGTGATGGAATTTGGTACGCGTTTTGTTGGTCTGGTTTATGATTTCCCCGCTAAGGTTCTCTTCACATAAACCTAATAGATCTCAATGAGGCTAATTCATACAAATAGTTTCTCTTGCCATTAACGTACTGTCACTACCCTAACGGACTCAAACTAGATCATTGAAGTTAGATGAAGAGATAGTAAATCACAAAAGCATTTAGATTCAACAACAAGAAATCATAATCAACAGAAATATATATATCAAAACATCAAGAGTAACAAGGTTTACTGCCTAGCCCTAAGAAAAGGAACTTAGCCGCGGAACGGCATCGTTACAAGCACTCCTCTCTTCTCACTTTAATCAAATCTAACCCTAATTACAAAGATAAGTTATTCTTCTGCCCAGGGGCCTTATATAGGAGTGGAGGGATGTATGGAGGTTGAGTAGGGGCTAAGAAACTGATCTGGATACAGCTGTCAGCAGTTATTCCCAAAAGGCGCCTTCGGTTACGGACCATATCAGGTGATACGGTCCGTATTAGGACCTTGACCGGTTAGGATTTTAATGCTTCCAGCGCTATCTCCTGGTCTGTGCTAGGCCTGGTCCGTATTAGTCAATACTAACCGTAACAGAGACTTCATCGATAAGCGTCGCTGATCCGATTGACCCGATTCTAGCTCCATTTGGTGTAAAATAGTCCCAAAACCTGTTTTCTGCAATAAAACATAAAGAAGGGTGACAGTAGCCTTTTTCTCTAATAAATTAAACATAAATGTGAGAAAAGATGCAAAACCTAAGCCAAAACCCTACGTAAATCATCATTATTTTGACTCTGATCAGTAACCAAAAGAAGATGAAAAACAACTAGTACAAGATGAAAGACAACAAGTAGAACATGAAAGATAACCAGTATAAGATGAAGGGCAACCAAAAGAAAATGAAATACAACTTGAAGAAGATGAAAAACTACTAGTAGAACATGAACGACAACCAATACAAGAGGAAAGATAACAAGAAGAAGATGAAAAATAAATAATATAATGTGAAAGACAACTATCAGAAGATGAAGGACAACCAGAAGAACATGAAAAACAACCAATAGAACATGAAGGACAAGTAGAAGAAGATGAAATACATCTAGAAGAAGATGAAATACAACTAGTAGAACATGAAAGACAACCAGTACAAGATGAAAGGCAACAAGAAGAATATGAATCAGTAGAACATGAAAAACAACCAGTACAAAATGAAAGACTATTAAAAGAAGATGAAAGACGACTAGTATTGTTGGGTAAGGCTCTAGGCTAGCAGGTACATTTCAAAAGTTTCACTAGCGGTCTTGAGACGATCTTACTGTATACATGAAATCAATCACACGTGGTTTATGGATCATATCACACACTTCTAGTAGAGTGTTATAATCATACCTCTCCAAACTAGTGGAGCGTGAAACGGTTGCCTGCACCTTAGTCTCCCTTGTTACAGTTTCCAAAATATGAAACCACAAGCTTCGCACACCAAGTGTTGATCTAGAATGAGAGGGGATCAATGCTAGTTGTTCGAATATTGTCACCCTTGCGAATCGAAAAGCTAGCTCACTAATTCAAACACTTTGAATAGGTCTTGCTTAGCCAATCAACACAATCTCGCGACCTTCTAATAAATTTGAATCTCAACTTGCAAGAAGGAGATACGAAGAGATCAGGGTCTAGATCTAAGAAAATCTAGATCAATCTCGAAGAAGAAGCGAAGCGAGAGAGAAGCCAATTGGCCTAGAGAGGTAGCAGCAACGGCGTGCCCAACCGACGAAGAGAGAGGCCGCGGAGCTCGGTCCGAGGGAGCAACGACCACGATAGGGTGGCGCAGGTCAGAGCGGCTGACGAGTCCAACCCGATCGATCCAAGCCGATTAGCAGAGGAGGAGCGGTGGCCTGTGGTGGAGAGACAGCGGGGCCGGTGGGGCTGACGGCTCTAGGTGGTGGCGGGCTCAAGGGGTGGCAGCTCGGCTTGGAGGCACACCTTTGCTTGGTTCAGCCAAAGAAGGAGAAGAAAGGAATAGAGAATGAGAGAGAGATATAGATCCAGATTTAGATCTACTTTTCAAACTTGTGATATGGATTGGCTTGAATGAAAGTGGAGGGATGACACATATATATAGACTTTCACATTTACCACAATGCCCTCACTTAAAATCAAAACGAGATGATATAATGAGAGGACATATTAGTAATATCATATATTAATGGTCCATTGGACCATTGGTCCATCCAACTTTCATTCCAAAGGTTGCTTACTCTCTAAGCAACATCCTTCTCATATTATTGACCTGGTCAATAGCTCAATTCAACTCTCTTTTGACCAACGTTTGACCACGTTTGACCATGGTCAAACCTCCATTCAAATGGCCATATCTTTTGAACCGTAAGTCCAAATCGCGCATACCACATATCCACGCGCTCGTCTACTAATCCTCTATCCTTTGGTATAATCTAATTAACCAAACTAGCAGGTTTAATAAACATTAATATATGTTTAATCTAATTAAACATATACCCTCACATAATCAAATCATCTTTTGTACAACCGGGTACCAAATTGATTTGATTAGTCCTTATGTCTCTTATAGTGTTGATCAATATAATGTCCTACATTATTTGATTCGCTGTGCATGTTGTTTCCAACATCTTAGCACGGTGTCATAAACTCGTATGACATCTCGACCAGGGACCTTGTAGGTGTGACCTGCTTAGATCTGTATTATGTTGGCAACTAGAAAACTCTTTTCCAATTGATCAAGATTAGCGTCTAGCAACGTCTTGACTACCCAATTATACAGACGATATGTAACCTGACAGTATCGTTGATCCAATATAGACAATGCCTGATCGCACTGCCCGTGTTGTTTCTAATATCTCATGATATCTTATGATAAATGCGAGATAGGATAATGTCATCCCCGCTGTGTCATCAATTATGTTTCTTGATCCGTGAGTACTACATATAATATAACTCTATTAAGGGGCCCAAGACATCATAGCTTACTCAACATTCAATAGGATGCGAATAAGAGATATTCGTCCTATTGACATATGCGAACTTCTCAACACAAGTTCTACACATAGAGAAGATGTCTTATCGCTCCTTATTACGGTGAGCGATTGACACCAACCACTGATGTGCATACCTTAAGCAAGAAAACCAAATGTCTCAGACATAAGACAACAACATCACATGAACTATTAATGACATAACACAGAATCCATATAATATTCATGTATGGTCAAATTCGACGACATATAACTCCTTATATGCATCTGTGATATTAAACCGATACACTACCGCTTCGATCTATGATAGTTGGATCAAATGTTTAATCATCACACTAATCTCAGGTGTAATTAGTGTTCCTTGCTAATTACCTATACTTTAAAGTTCATTACTTTTATTATTTGGTTGCTACACAATCTAACAATTAGATGAACCACAAGTAATGCAACTTAAGGAAACAAATTGACTATCATCAACCAATCATATGAACAAGAATTACAAACAAAATATTTGCTCTAGGACACCCGACTCTTCAATCTCCCACTTGGACTAGAGTCAAACTTTTTGACTACAATGAGACGATTTAATTACATTGAATTTAAAAAATACAATAATTGTTTATTTCAAATTTAGAAACACCATCTAAGACATCCAGTCTCTCATGCGCCTAATATTGAGTATTTTAGGTATAGCGTTTTTCTACTCTTTAGACTTTTAATATTTATAAACCTAATACTTGAAGATATGGTTGATTGCAAGCGCACAACCTAATCCTTGTAGTACTTGAGGTATCGATCCACAGGGAGATAAGAAAATACTAATTTTTAATAAAGAAAACTACTATTAAAACTAACTATAAAAGTAAAAAGGGGGGTTTTGTGTAATTTCGTTTTTAATGAAAATTAAAGGTTTGTAACAAAAAGCAATTAAAAGTCGGTTGTAAATCAAGTTGGAGAAGTCTAGGGGTATTCGGTCTACAATCCCTTGCTAATTCTATCTACTCGGTTTGTTTAAATTCATGTTTGATATGACAAGGTTTCTAACCTAAAATGTTAAAAAGGGTCACTTTCGTGATTAAATAACGTGCCTAGATATCTAGACCATGAAGTTCAATGTTAGCCTATCCTATCCTTAGATATTGGTACTTCACGATTAAGTCCTTCATACTAACATTCAATTCAAGGGGTCCTAATTAGGGATTTAACTTCACGATTAAGTCCTTCACCAAACCCTAACCTTAATTCCTGAAGTTCCGGTTTGGAGTTCAAATTGGTCCTTTCTAATCCAAATCCTAAGGTATTTGTGATCACAATTGGTACTATCCTATATGATCCTATTCTACTTTGAGTCTAAGAGACCTAAGCGGGATACTACAATTCAAGCACAAATCATGGAACATCACAAAGAATAAATCACAGAAAATAACATCAAATCAAACAATCATAATAAAAACTAAGATCCGAGTAAGATAAAATTAAATAAGTTCATGCTACATGACCTAAACCCCTAGAGAGGAAACTAGCCTCTCATGGAGAAGCAAGCATTCATCATGAATTCAAAACAAAATAAGTAAAAGACAAAGAGAAACTAACTAGAGAAATAGAATACACCCTTCTCTAATTAAAAACCTTAGTTTTCCTTGTGTTTGCTGTGAGAATTCGCCTTCTTTCTTCTTAATTTGCTCCTGCGGTTGATGCTCTTCTCGTGAATTTCTCTCTTAGATTGGTGATGAAGATAGAGAAGAAATTCACTTCCTTTTTTATAGTAGAACTGGAGCATATGGACGTGGGGAATCATTCTAAATCTGTCCCAACGTGTTCCCACGTTTCCACCATCTATTTCCCACCTTTGGGTCGTGGTCCGATGCGTCGAAAATAGAAAATCCTCTAAAAAGTCAGTTTTTAGGCTGAATGCGACCAGAGTGCGGCCGCACTGCGTCCGCACGGGACTCGATTTCTGCTCTGTTCTGCTCTCTGATTTTCTTCTGGAATTTCTCAAGTATTGAGTGCGGCCGCAGTACGGATCAAGTGCGTCCGCACTACTCTCGGACTTTTCCTCTGCTGCTTGGCTTTCTTCCAAAAATTGGCTAAGTTGTGAATGCGCCCGTACCCAATTTTAGTGCATCCGCATTCGGCTCGGACTTTTGCTCTGGAGCTGGATTTTTCTTCTAAGTGCTGACTGCGCCCGCACTCTGGGTCAGTGCGTCCGCACTTTGCTCCTTTTTCTTCTTTTTTTACGAATTACACACAGACAATTGCAGTAACTAGATTCTAGGGGTATTTCATTCTATATTCTACTAAAATACAAGATATTTGGTGCTATTATGTGATAAAAATCAGACTGAACATGTATATAATTTAGACCTATTACCTAAGCCCCATAAAGACAGCATGTTTCTCATACTTGGCGTGCTGTAGAGACTTAGTAAGTGGATCAGCTGTGTTACTATCTGTGTCCACCCAACTTAGTCTTATATCCCCTCTAAGTACGATTTCTCGAATCAAATGGTAACATCGTAAAATATGTTTGGATCTTTGGTGGTTTCTAGGTTGCTTGGCTTGAGCAATAGCGCCAGTGTTATCGCAATAAAGATTGAGGAATATGTTTGGCGATGCTTGGAACCACACCAAGTTAAGAGATGAACTTCTTAATCCAAACGCCTTCATTCGCAGCTTCGGAGGCGGTAATGTATTCTGCTTTGGTGGTTGAGTCAACTGTGGTTTCCTGCTTGGAACTTTTCCAAGTAACAATGCCACCATTGAGGAGATGCACAAATCCCGATTGCGATTTAAAGTCATCATGGTCTGTTTGGAAGCTAGCATCTGTGTAACCATGTACGACCAGATCTAGCTCACCACCATAGACTAAAAACACTTCTTTAGTCCTTCTCAGGTACTTAAGAATGTTCTTAACCACATTCCAATGTATAAGTCCCGGATTAGCTTGGTACCTACTTATAACGCTCAAAGCGTATGAAACATCTGGGAAAGTGCACAACATAGCATACATAATAGAACCTATCGCAGAAGCGTAAGGTATCTTGGCCATGCTCTCAAGCTCATCAGGTGCAACCGGGCACTGAGTCTTGCTGAGATTGGCGCCTGTAGGGCGTAGAAAGTTGCACGGGAGGGAAGGTGTGTGCATACGTGTGAAATGTCTCAGGATTCAATGCTCTCTGTTTTCAAGACATTGAGAGAACATCGAACTTGAAACAGTCATTGCTTCCTGCTGTTCCTTCTGGTTCACCCTCGACAGACTTACTGTTCATGATCAGTCTATCGAGAGAGTTTAATGATTATGGAGACGTTTAACTCCCAGCGGACGCAAGCCCCGCTGTTAATTACATCAGATGACCCTTCTAAGCCATACTGAACACCTCATTCATTCAGGGATTTGTGCCTACTTTTTGTAAATTGAATAATGGAGCTAAAATGGGGCTTATGTACTGACTTTGGATTTGGTTTGGTTGGTTCTCTTTGCTTGGACATATGTGCGTGTGTATGATTTTATGTTAAAATAATGTTTATTGCATCTTGAAAGGGAATTTGGATGCTTGAGAAGTATGTATGCATTCTTTATCTATATTTAATTCATGACATATTTTAGTATTTTGTTTATGGATAGAATCATTTAAATTTGAGAAAAAGGGGTATTTTGGTCATTTTAGGATTTAGTTGACGTTTGAACGTATTCAATTTCAGTCATTTCAGATTGTAAGGCTACTCTTAGGGATGAGATTTCCACTTCTAGAGGTAACACTGCTTGGGCACCGAATACCAAAGAGTACGGGGTTGCTTGGGTTAGGGTACGGTAAGTGGTACGATAGGCCCATAGTGCCTCATGTAGTTTCTCGTGCCAGTTTTTGTAATTCTTGTGCACCGTTTTCCTCAGAATTTTAATGAGGGTTTTGTTAAAGGCTTCAGCTAAGTCATTGGCTCTCGGGTTGTAGGCGGAAGAGTATCTCCAATCTATGCCATATTAGTTGGTGAGAGCATCAATCATAATATTTTTGAACGTTGTCCCATTATCAAATATTATCCTTTTTGGGGTTCTATATCGATAGAGTATTTGATTTCGAAAGAACTTGACTACATCGGTGGCTTTCACTTCTTTAAGGGCTACTGTTTCTGTCCATTTGAAGAAGTAATCAGTGGCAACTAGGATAAAGCGATGACCTTCCGATGAAGGTGGGTCTATTGGTCCTACGATGTCGATGCCCTATGCGTCGAATGGCTAAGACACGACTGTAGGGTGTAATGGCTTTGGGAGTCGATGAATAAAGTCTCCATGTATTTGGCATTGATGACATCTTTTGGCATACTCTTCACAATCGGCTGCCATGGAGGGCCAGTAATACCCTATGTGTTTGATTTTTAGCCGTATCTTTGGCCCGGATTGGTGTGCCCCACACATTTCAGAGTGAACTTCTTTCATTACCTGGAGAGCTTCTCTTTTGTTATGCATCGAAGCCACAGGTTCTCATATGATCTACGATATAGGGTGTTATTGTTGAGCATATAACAGAGAGATCATTTCTTAATTTGTTCTCATTTGGACTTCTCATCGGGTAATATCCCACTTTTGAGAAAATCAATAAATAGTTGACGCCAATCTTCTTCGTTTTGTGCCACCAATACTTCAGTTTGAATCTCATCAACTGTTTCTTCTCTTTTTTGGATAAGTGTTTCTTCCTCTTGCTCTTGGTTTGAGAAGCATAGAGACAAGGGTTGTCTATTCCTTACGGAGATATGAACCCCATCACCTTCGGGTTCGCACAACTCTTTAGCGATGCGAGCCAGCGCATCTGCTTTACCATTGGAAGCTCTTGTTATCTTCTCGTAGGTGATCTCAGGGATTTCTCGCATGAGTTCAACCACCTTTTTGTGATATTTTATCAACTCTGGTTTGAGCACCTTATACTCCCCGAGGACTTGGCTTATGATTAGTTGCGAGTCTCCAAAGATTTTCAATTTCTTGATATTTGTTCCTATTGCTATTTTGAGTCCGGCAATCAAGGCTTCATATTCAGCTTTCATTGTTTATACATGGCTCTGTTAATGCGAAGGAATGGCGTATTATCTCTTTTGTGGGGGTTATAAATACTAGGCCGATACCAGCCTGAATTTTAGGCACTTGATTGCCAGGAACGGGTCTTATGGATGATGCCCCGTCGAAGTACATTTCCCAACTAGGTATTTCTTCTTCAACATTCATGATCTTTTCATCAGGAAAATCACAGGCCAGTGGCGAATCATCTGGTATAGGATGTTCTGCCAAGAAATCAGCTAATGTCTGCCCCTTTATAGCCTTTTGAGGGACATAAGTTATATCAAATTCGGTTAGGATGATAGCCCATTTAGCCAACCTTCCTGTGAGCATTGGCCTGGTCATCAGGTATTTGAGGGGATCTACTCGCGATATTAGCGTGACCTCGTGCGCTAGCATATAATGGCGTAATTTCTTTATTACTAACACCAATGCTAGACAGTGTCTTTTAATTGGAAAGTAATTATGTTCAGCTCCCACCAACACACGGCTTAGGTAATGTAAAGCGTTCTCTTTACCCTCTTCATTTTTTTGAGCCAACAATGCACCCAATGATCCTTCAAGGGCCGTAGTGTAGAGAAGAAGAGGCTTTCCTGGTATGGGTGCTGCCAATACCGGGGAATATAGAAGATATTGTTTTATCCGCTCAAAAGCAACTTGACAGTCTGAGTCCCATCTAAATAGGACATCCTTTTTTGTAAGTAAGGTGAACTGTTGTATCTTGCCCGATAGATTTGCAACTTGACAGTCTAGTCGCCCTTGAAGAGACCACAATTGCTTGAGGTTTTGGGGAGGTTTTAATTCAATTATGACTTTAATCTTGCTTGGGTCGATTTCGATCCCTCGGTGCCTTACTACGAACCCGAGAAACTTCTCGGACGAGACCATGAAGGCGCATTTCAAATGATTGAGTTTTAGAGTGTGTTGTCTGAGTCTTTCGAAGACTATTTGGAGATTTTCTAAGTGTTCTTCATAGTTCATGGCTTTGACCACCAAATTATCAATATAACATTCTACGATCTTGTGTATGAGATAATTGAATATTTTGGTCATTGCACGTTGATACGTAGCGCTGGTATTTTTCAAACCAAAAGGCATGACTTTGTAACATTACACCCCTATGGGAGTGCGAAAGGAGATGTGCTTTTGTGTTAAGTATTTTAGATATAGGAATTTTGTACTCTTTTTGCCTTTAATATTTATAAACATTATAGATTAGTTGCAAGCGCACAACCTATCGATCGTAGTATTTAGGTGTCGATCCGCAGGGAGATAGAAAAATACCAATTTTTAATAAAGAAAACTACTTCTAAAACTAAACAATAAAAGTAAAGGGGGTTTTGTTCTAAAATCCTAAGTTTGGGTTCAATACCCGAAAGAGAGGAGTTTCAAACAATAATTTTGTAAATAAAATAAAGAAAAGAAAGATGGGTTTGTTTTCAAGTTTGAGGAGATCTAGGGACATTCGGTCTACAATTCCTTGCTAATTCTATTTATTCAGTTTGTTTGAATTCATGTTTGATTTGATGAGATTTCTAACCTAAAATGTTATCCAGGGTCACATCCGTTATTAAATAACGTGCCTAGATCACCTAGACCATGAAGCTTGATGTTAGCCTATCATATCCTCAAATATTGGTACTTCACGATTAAGTCCTTCATACCAATATGCAATTCAATTCAAGGGGTCCTAATTAGGGATTTGCCTTCACGATTAAGTTCTTCACCAAACCCTAATCTTAATTCCTATAGTTCCAGTTTGGATATTAAATTATGGTCGATTTTAATCCAAAACCTAAGGTATTTATGCTCATAATTTGGTACTCTCCTATCCCATCCTTACTACTTTGGTTCTTTCGAATCCAAAGCGGGACTTGTCCAATTCAAGTACTAAACTATACAATTAGCACAAATGATAAATCACAGAAATTAACAATCAAATCCAATAAAACAATCATAATAAAAACAAATATCCGGATAAGCTAGAATTAAACAAGTTCATGCATTGACCTAAACCCTAGAAAGAGAACTACTCTCTCTTGGAGAGATCCATAACAAAGTTTGGCAAAAATAATAAGAAATGAAATAAAGAAATGATTACACCCTTTCTTAGATTCAAAACCTCGATCTTGCCGACTCCTTGCTCGAATCTTTTTCTTCTCCTCCCTTGAAAAGCCTTCAAAACTTTGAGAATTTCTGCAGATCTCTCTCTCTCAATTTTGTGGAAAATTGATATGTAATGGTGGATGATTTCTCCTGTGGCCTCCTTAGCCTTATATAACATTTTCTGAACTTGGAGATCAAGTCATTTTATTTTTGGCGCCCACTAAGCCTACTAACTTCTATATTTCTAATTCTGTGATTCTGAACTTGGAGACCAAGTTATTCTAATTTTGGCACCCACTAAGCCCACTAACTTTCCATATTTAGCAGTTTTTCAGGCTGATGCGGCCATTGATGCGGGTGTACAGAATTATAAATTCCGAATTTGGATTTATTTACTTCATGAAAGTTGTAGAGATCTTTGTCCTGGTTCCGTCAAGCTTTGAATCACCCAAATCAGAGTTCGTATGACCAAGATATGACCAAAATACGAACTGTGTGTCGTTGAGCGCGGGTGGCTGATCCGCACTCTGGGTCAGTGCGTCCGCACTGCGCTCGGACTTTTTTGTTTTCATATCCTGATGGCTGGGTGCGGGTGGCTGATCCGCACTGGAGGTCAGTGCATCCGCACTGGGCTCTGTTTCCCCTTTTTTGCTCTGAAATTCAAACGAGCATAACTCATGATCCGTAACTCCGTTTTCAGTGTTCTATTACTTTTCGGAAAGCTTGCGAGAAGATCTACAATTTGCTCCATTTCCTGTAACTTAAATAGACTTTGGTAGTAACTTGATTTTTGGATATATTTCATTCTATTCTCTATTAAAATACAAGATATTTGGTGCTATTGTGTGGTAAAAATCAGACCGAACATGTATATAATTTAGGCCTATCATTTTGATCTGCCTCATCCATTTTAATTTGGTTATCGCCAGCATACCCATCCATGAAAGAGAAGACTTCATATAATGAAGTGTGGTCTACAATTATCTCAGTTACTAGTAAAAGGAAATCATCTTTGGGACAAGCTTTGTTGAGGTCCCGGAAGTCCACACATATGCGGATTTGCCCATTTTTCTTTTTAACGGGGACTATGCTGGTTATCCAATCAGAAGTTTCTTCTTCTCGTACGAATCCTGCATCTATTAGCTTTTTGGTTTCGGCGGAAACTTGTTCTTCAAGTTCTACCCTCATTCGACGAAGTGATTGCTTGACCGATTTGTGCTTGGGATCTATCTTTAGTCTATGGATGGCTACCTGTGGGTCTAAGCTCGATATTTCATGGTAACTCCATGCGAAGCAATCGATGTATTCCCTCAGAAATTTTGTTACTCGTTCTTTCATGTTATCGGCCAAAGAGGCGCTTATGAACGTGGGTCTAGGTTCCTCTTTACTCCCTAAGTTGATTTCTATCAATTCATCTATCATATTTTGGCCGCCTTCTTCCAATTCTTTATAGGCCTCCTTTGTAGTAATTTCATACTCTTCTTCCTCGCCTACTTCTATTGATACCATGTAACAAGTCTCATGGCTAACCTTATTTGGGTTTCTAGAGCTATTCTGGTAAGCTTGTGTTTTGTGTTTGGGTTTAGGTTGTGACTCCTCAATTATACCCAAGTCACCGACAACCCTCAAATTGTCCAGATATGGGATTTTTTCTAATATATAAGCGGCATTTGGCATAATGCGTTTCACAACACATATTTCGCCCATTTTGTTCACTTTAAGGGCCTCTTGATCTTGGAGATATTTAAAGTCTCCTACATCTAAACACTCAGCCCTTCGGAGTAAGAACTTTTCGGGTTTAGGCCCACATTGAGGACATACTGTTATCTCTCGCGTTCTTTCTATTAGGTTGCATATCCCACATAAGAATATCATATCTTCATTGTTCGGTCCTCTTGAGGTGAAGGAAGATGGACGGTCTTTATGAGAGTGTTCTTGCGGTGGCTGGGGTTCGGGAAGATTTGTACCTGAGCGAAGCACAGCTTGGCATTCAAGCTTCTTGGTTTTGACAAAGACAACTTCTCCGTCATCTGAGTTGCTCGAGGAACTTCCTCCATAGACGACCACATTACACATTTCGTGGTCATCATTGCTGCCTTCTTCTTCTTTACCTCTACCGAATCCAACCAGCTTAGTTGTAACATTAAACTCATTGCTGACAGATGTATTACACCAAATACAAATTAATATTGGACACTTGTACCGACTTAGTTTTACCAAATCTGAAAGTTTCCTTTTAAGAGTTTTGCTAGTCCATCCCTTGTTATAAATGGAAGAGGATATAGATTCACCATAGTACCAATTACATAAGCAAAATGGAGGAGGATATTTACCTGAAAATGAATCTTAAATAATGTTGGTAATAGAGATGAGAAAGGAGAAATGAGGGCAGTCACAAAATAATTCTAGAATTGTAAAATAGCCAAGTCGTACCCTCGGTGAATCCCTCTCCGAGGATATCACTAGGCGGTTTCCTGGCGATTCAAAGGAAATTGAAGTTTTGGGAGTCGATTCTTGCGCGTGCCCTCTGCCCTCCGCCCTGCGCTCCCGCCCCCGTCCTCCCCCCTCTTTTATGTCCAGCCACCCCGTTCTCTTCTCCCGTCTAAGTGGTGTTTCTGTCTAGAGAATCTGAGCACCGCTCCTTGTTCTACCTCACCCGGTCTATATCACTGCTCTCTGGTCCATATCGCCTCATTACATCCGAGTAGGTGTTTTCATCTAAAGAATCTGGCCACCGCTCTTCGCTTCATCTCGACTCTTCGGGTTCGAATGAGGGTGTTGTGAATTCGCTTCACCTCTGCCATAGTCTGTACAATAGCTACGTATAAATAAGGTACGAGTTTATATTTAATGATGACGATGATGATGATTATGCACTGTTGTTGTCTCCTTCCTCCTCCTCTCTTTTTTCTCCTCTCTCTCTTCTTCTTTTTCGTCTTACAATTACCTTCCTTTGTGTTTCCATCTAAATAATTCAGGCACAAACCCCATCTGAGCACGAAGACTCCCCTGGATATATACCCCTGACTCGCCTTTTTTACAACAGCATTGTTTGTGCTAAAGGCAAGGAATAATGCAGTCTCACAATTTACCAATCTGAGCACGAGCACAGAAAATCCCTCAAGCTCAATATCTACCGATCTTAGCACAGAAACCCCTAGTTCTACCTTTTTCTAATTTTTCTTATCTACTTTTGTAAAAAGGTTCAGCTGTAATGTTTTTTATGTACTAGTATGAAATTGGTATGAAACTGGTATGTAACTAGTTTGTCCTAATTAATAAAATACCTATGAGTTTAAAAAAGAAAAAAGAAATGAGAATGGAGGGAAAGGAAGTAACTAGAAGGGAAAGAACAAATTGAGACAAAGAAACATTTTGTTAATGATTTTAGAAGAATGATATTTTGTTTGATGGTTTTCAAAAGAATATTTGATGAAATTTTTCATCAGTTAACATATGGAGTTTAATTGAACAGAGTTTTATATTTTAGATAATTAAATAATTGGAAATTTATTAGAACCAATGCAATAATTTAAAGGTTATGATCAGACCTTTTTCAAATAAAATTCGCTTTTATACGTATCAAATATAAGTACACAACAATCATTATATTTTGTTATTTTGATAATAATTATTTGTGGTGGGAGCAATTTTAACGCATTTTTGGAGCTATATTTAACACGTTATCTACTAAATTCGGTCATATGGAACACTTGAGAGTAGGTCCGATGGGCATCGAACTTACTCTGGTTCGATAGGTTTAATGACCGTCGATTGATTTAAGATTCATGCGGAATGCTATAAAATTCGTACGTGTCTATTTCAATTTTCGATGGGCATCGGACCTACTCCGTTCTCCATATGAAAACAAATCAGAAACCGATATCAAATCGAATTTACATCTCCTGAGATATCTCAAATTTTGAATTGACCCGTACAAAATCTGAACTGTTCAATCTTTTCTATACAAATCTCAAAGCATAATAAACACTTAAAAAGTTTAACCCGGTTTTCGATAAATTTTTTCGAGATTTCTCTGCGGACTATCAAATGGACGGCTCAGAGGTATCCATCTCAAGCAGGGTCCCGCCGTGCCCCAAGAAATCGTCAAGTCTCACCGACTCGAATCTTGGTTTGATGAAAATTGGATCCAGAAATGGGAATCGTTTTTGTGTTTTGAGGGGAATCCATATCCTCTGGGGTAACAGAATTTTTTTTTTTATATGGACCGTCCGATCGGAATTCGGGCCAATCCGACCCGAGGTGAAACGCACGCGGTCCATTTAATATTCGTGCAGATTATGTTTTAACGGTCTGGATCCAAACAGAAATATTCTGTTACCTTAGGTGATACGAAATTCGTTTTGAGGGGGCATTTGGAGCAACCAAATTGAGATCCAACGATCCATCTATCGATCATTCTGGCGAGTCAAACTCCGCCCCAATTTACTTGCTAGTACGGACAATCACTCTGCTCATTTCTCCGACGCTCCGACACCGCCACCCTCTCTCTCTCGCACTGCTCGCCGACGAAACCCGTAAGACAACTTTTCAGTACTTTATTTCTCTCTCTCTCTCTCTCGCTACTTGTTAATTTAACCGGGTGAAGCCTTCTTCTGCCTCTCTCGTTCTCTCTCACTCGTTTTGTGCTGCACAATAGATGGAGAAGGGAGCACATAGGTCCTTACACCGATATGAATTGAACTCTCGCCAAATCCAACACAAATAATTACTTAAAATTTTAAGTTGGCTAAAACCTCTCCTCAAATTCACATTGAATTCATATCTTGCTTTGTTTTTGCTTCCAGTAAGGGAATTTGTTGGAATAAGATTTTAATTTCAGGTCTTCTAGGAAAAGAAGTACTTTCATCAAAGTGTTAAGCTTTTATTTTCGTCCCTGTCCCTATCTTTCTCATTCGCCTATTACGGCTTGGAGTTTTTTTTATTTGAAGAGGGGACTGTATGGTTCCACGGAGTATATCGGTGCTTCATTATTCATATTGTTGATGACAATTAAAGCAACACGCGCCGCCTTGAATATGTGGACCAATGTATTCAGAATTGTAAGATATCTTCCATATCGATTAATATATTTTCTTACCACTTTATTTCACTCTCAGTCTCAGGTACTAATTTATCTGTATGAAGAAGTGAAAATTTGAAAACCAAAAGCTGTTGTGTTTGTTTTAGAGTAAGCTTTGGTTATTCTACATGTTATCAAATTATGAACTCTTTAAGTTGCCGTGCTGAATTTCTAGGGAGAACTCCAAGCTATTTCATGGTTTCAATTTCTACCTATAGAACCTGATCCCAATACCATTGCTGAGAAAAGGTGTGTGCAGATCTCTCTCTTTCTTTTTGAAAAGCTTGGCAGAGGTGCCAAGGGTCTCTCTCTCTATCATATTCTCGTTGTTAACTGATTTGCTGTTTTAACCCTTATAGCTCAAAAGCTGAACAGAAAGATGCTACTAATTATGCAGTACTCTCAGCACACCTTCAGTTACAAAATGAAGGGTTTCTCAGTACATGGACTAATTCGTTTGTTGGTCCATGGGACCCATCACAAGGTGTTCATAACCCGGGTACAGCATTTTCTTTATTGAGTATAGAATCGCACAAATTTTGGATGCATAATTGCACTATATAAAATAACACTATTAATTTTCTAATGCATAATACGCAGATGAGAAAATTAAACTTTGGTTGTTTATTCCTGGCCGACAATCTTCAGTCATCGAAACCGCCCAGGCTGCAGTATCAAAATTGCGAGGTTTTTTAATCTTTTCTTATCTAGCTTATGTTCCTTTAGATCTCATAATGGAAGCATATTGGTGCTTTTCCAGTACAGGTCAGCTCTGGTATCCGCACCTGCACAGTCCAGTAAGATAGTTATTTACTTTATCCATATTGAACTCATTTTTTTGCTTTCCCCCCTTTGTTAAACTCTTAGTTGTTGGGACGGGGCTATGGTTGGCGCCTGGTGACTCAGAAGAAGTTGCAGTTGCATTATCTCAGGCTCTAAGAAACACATTAGAGAGGTTAAATGTTCTTTATTCTAATTTATTTTTCTTGTTTCCTATCATAAAAATAAATCTAATTTTGTTTTCAATCCCTTTGAATTTTCCTGGTTGCAGATCAATGAGGGGTTTATCCTATGTGAGATTTGGAGATGTCTTTACAAGATCCTATCCTTTGGGACAAAGTGAAAGAAGTTTAAGGTTGGAGGTGATTCTGTATTGGGATTATTTATTGTTACAGTAGGATAATGGATTTACCAAGTTGCCCAAAAATGTCACTTATAGGCCTAGTTTGGTCTGGCATATGTATATATCTGAGCTTTTCTGTCTAAATGTTTTTTATTTCTTATGCAATTTTTACTTATTATGCTTATAATTAAGTTTTTCAATTTATCAGATTCCTTACTTAGGCACTTGTAGTTTATTTATTTCCTTTTTGTTTGTTTGTTTGTTTGATTTTTGGACCATATTTTTCTTTAGGAGAGCTCAACCTACAGTTGAATTCTTATTTTCGGCCACCGAAGAAGCTGTGTATGTGCACGTCATTGTATCTGCCAAGTAAGTTGTTCTGGAAATGCTATGTTACAGTTAAATTAATCACTTGGAACATATTTTAATTGTGGTCTCTGCCTTTTCCCAAGGTACATACGGACTCTTTGTGGAGATGATATAGAAAAAATCCTTATACACTCCTCCCATTCTGCTATTGATGGACTTCCTGGTACTTTAACCCTCTCTCTCTCTCTGTTTTCAATTTTCTGTCTTCTGAAAAAACATGAAGTTTCTCATTTTACCAGTGTTGTAAAAAGCATCCGTTTAGACCAATTAATCGGCTGATTAGTCGTTGGCGGTGACCAAATCGTCATGTATTTTCCTGACTAATCGGCCAATTATTCCTGATTATTCCCGATTAATCGCTTGGCGGTACCCTGTTTGTCCGACGAGCTCATACCGTTATTTACAACACTGGATTTTACAGCAATAAACATTAAGAGATCGGATCACTTAACAATGGAATAACATAACAATTTTGAATGTATTTTCTCAGGACAAAAATGCTCCAAAACCAGAACAAGTTGATATAGGAATATAGCTAGACACCGATGCTTTACCTATCAAATTTAATTTAGTCTATCATTGGATAATGCATTAGAGGTGGTTGAATTCAGACTGTTGAAAATTGCAAAGCATGACTGATTCTCACCATTTTTATATGCATGGTAAATGTCTTATATCTTATAGCCAAATTGTTAGATTTCAAATTGAGACTCAAATTTAAGAACATTGGTCAAGATTGTCAAGTCCATTTTCAATGTACTTAACCGGAAAATAAGACATTCACTAATAGTTTCTAAATGAATTGAGTTTTGGGTCAGTGCCATTTCCCATCAAAAAATTAAAGGTCTTGTCTGTTATCAAGAAAAACAAGTTGGGGATGAATTAAAAAAAATGACAATTTGAGTTCGTGGGGTCAGGTTAGGTGCATGATACCCATTTTATTGATTTGTTTTCTTTTGTTTTCTGTTGTTGTTGTGCCTGCAGTTATAGTTGCTCCAAATGGGATGCTTGGTAGGCTTACCGGCTGCTGTCCTAGTGAGCTTGTTAAGCAAGTTTATGTCAGGTAGTTTATAATTTCTGTTTATAACTAATGGGATAATGTTTTCGTATATAAATTTTAAATGTCAGCAACCCTTAAGTTTAGCCTTTTTTAAAGAATTAATGCATACATTTATGTATATAACAGCAAGCTAAAGTCTCCAACTGGGTGGACAACTGGTGCACCTTACGTGACTCAATCCCCTGGCTGTCAGATGAGAGGTCAGAGTTTCTATGTGGAAGTAGCCCTTGGTTGCTCGTCTTCTCCTTGCAAAGAGGGCAAAACTGAGTTGATTGATCAGGCTCCAGTTATGGAAAGGACCTTTATTTACCCTCCTGAGGCGGTGTTGGTACCTATGATGCACCGTGCTTTCTCTCGCTTCTCTAGTAAGAGGTACCTACTGCTTTCACTTATCAACTGTCTGGTATGCAATAAAAGTCTACTGCAACAAAAGTTTATGGGTATTTAATATTGAGTATGGAGGCTCTGACCTTAAATTTAGTCAAAAAATGAACACCTATACTTGCTCTTTGCAACACCGGTTATTAGTTATTATGTTTATATAAGCTTAAATTTTTGTTTTTCACTTTTCACAGATTCTGGCTACAAAATGGCTTAGTTGCATCCTTGGTTGAGAGTTGGCCATTTTGGAACTTCTCTGGCTCATCATTTGTGGAACACTGGTCAGCAATCAGTATTATAAACTTATTAGCTTACTATTTGTAATTAACATTTGTGATTCATAATTTTTTTTGCTTTGATCTTGGTTTACTGGTGCAGTCTGGCACTGGGAAGCACTTGCCATGTGGAATCATCCTGCAACTCAAGTTGCTTGAGACTCAGGCGGCGACGCCACAATACCAGCAGCAGCAACCTAACTAGTAGTATCAGCAGCGTGAGCAGTACTTCAAGTGAAAGCGGTCCTGCAACAGCTGGTGACGGTGGTGACTTTGATGGTGATGCTGATTCGCTTGCAACCAAGCAAACTGGTAGCAACCATGTAATGTCTTTCTTTAAGCATCATATTGCAATCAGGCAGAATGATTTCATTTCATGTACTGGCAAGCTCTTGATCTCCTCTGGAAGGGTGAAGAAGAGGTTAGAGGAGGGCAGAGTAGGGGACAATTTAGGGAAAAAAGAGGGAAGGGAAAGATTCCACCTCCTTTACCCTCAAATATGCATTTTCTGTCCCCTTTAAATTGTGGTGTAGAGGTGAATGAATTTCGGTTATCCTTCCCATCCCTCCCTCACTCCCTAATCTTTGGTGGGGTAGCCTTAGGTACTTGCTGATATGTGATACTGCCAAATTTATGTGGGAGAATGTCATATACCAGTCATCGTTACATTGATCACAGGTCTAAGAAATTTTTTGGTTACAGCCCTACTAATGACTTCAGTTTGTTTCTCCTTTTTTTTTTTCTTGAAAAAACTGCAGCAGGGTAATATGTTAGAAATGAATCCTCAAGCTGGAAAAGGTACCGATATGGTGCAAGCAAACAATATAGCAGATCCAAGTGACACCAACCGTGGGATCCTTTGGGCTGGTTTGGATGATGACGGGGCTGGGTTGGACATTAACATCCTCCTTTCCGAATTTGGGGAGTTTAATGGCTTTTTTGAAAATGATGTAATGGAGTTTGGTGAGGTAAGTGACATTTTCCTTCTTTTCTTGTCCTTTCCATAGTTTTTACAGGGAGCTACATCTGCAATTACAGTTTACAGTTCGCTGCCAAATTAAATGTTGACCAATAACTACTGATCAAGCTATGTTTTCATTGCTATTTATTACTATTCAACAAAACAATGAAGCATGTGGTATCTTCGCACTTTTCAATTGAAAGCGCATTTTTTTTATGTTATTTTTGGATAACAATCCCCGCCCCCCACCTTCTGACAGCCACCAGGTATGGAGGCCCAAGCTGTCCTTTTAAACGGTACAAATGGTGGTGACATGACCAGTGTCAACCCTAGCAGCCAACAAATTGAGATACCAGATCAGCGCCTCTCTCCTGTCACTGCTACATCTTTTGAGGGGGCTACACATCTCCAACCTGCATCCCTAATAGATGACACGCGCCCCAAAATTTTGCCTGAATCCATTAAGGAAACAAGTCAAATAATCTCTCCCATTACCTCCAACAAATATATGGTCCCTTTTAGCAAACAACATAACCATCTCACAAAGGCTGAGGCCATGCTTGCATTTGCTCCAGAGTATGCTGCAATTGAATTTCCAACTGCTAGTGAAAACCTGGCTTCTCCATTTTCAAATCCGTACCAACCTACCTCTAGAAAGGCTGATAGCTCAGGCAGCTCTACAACAAATAGTTACGTATACAATGCAACACCACCTCCACCTCACTCTGATGTGTCAGAAGAAAAGGGGGAGGCTTCTTCTGAGCTATACACCCTTGTACGAAGTGGTAAAAAAGAATCTGATAAATTATCAAATAATAGCAAAAATACCGATGTGAATTCAAGTAAAAGTGACCCGCCACCACCAGCACTGTCAGGTGGGACTTCTTTAAGCACCTCAACCTCTCTAACAAAAAAAAGAGAGAATACAATTAACTCAGGTCAGTTTCTATTACCGACCAAGCTGGCACTGGCCACTGATGTGGATTGCATCATGTACCAGGCAGCTATGTGCCGGGTAAGACATACACTCATCTCTTTAAAATCCAAAACCCCAGGGATGGCCTCCTCCAAGTTCGAAATAAAAAAGGAGAATATAAATGTATCAGTCAGGATAGGAAGTGATATGGAGAGTGACTTAATACCACATGATGGGTCACTGACAAGTCAGGTAGGGGTCTGGCGGTCGGTTGGGGGCCCAAAGCCATTAAAACCATGTGGATCATCACTCTCTGATGAGAGCTTTGCTGCAAATGCGCATCAGAGGCAGCCCTTGATGGATTTTCTTGCTGCACTTGGGCTTTTGGTGCAACAGTCTGCCTCGTTTGTGGATGTGGCTCTTGATACAAGCGATGGAGAGGGACCATATGGCTGGCTTGCCTTGCAAGAGCAGTGTAGACGTGGTTTCCCATGCGAGCCTGATGCAGCACATGCTGGTTGTGGTGGGCTCCTTTCCATGTGTCACTCTGTTGATTTAGCTGGTGTTTACTTGGTTGACCCACTTGCTGCTGATGTAAGATTATCACTACATTTTTTCTTATTTCATATGCTGTTGGTCCATGATATTGGTAAAATAGCTGTTTTATGTGCCCTTATTTCTTGTTTTGTGCCGTACTTGTATGGTCAAATTATGTCTAAATTAGCATGTTGGTTTTGTTTCTGATAAGAGAGGTCTTAATATGCCCAAATTTGAGGGTTTTAATTCAACTTTTCTCGACCAAATTTTCCGACCAAAGATCAAATGTAGACAAGAAAAAGAATAACAGGACATGCCTCTCTCAATGATAACTAAAATCATTAATTGGTTGGCATTGCTATTTGCTGCAGGTTACAGCACCATCTGTGATTAGCCTGCTACAGTCGGACATAAAACAAGCAGTAAAATTGGCATTTGGTAATTCTGATGGTCCTTTGCCACTGATTGACTGGTGCAAGGGTCGAGCCCATTTGAGTGACTCTGGGTCCGCAGGAGATGCGTATACATTTCCCTATGGCGGTAATGATGCCCATGACTCTTCAAGCAGTGTTACCCTTGGTGGGGATTCTACAAGCCCACCCCAGTCTACTGGCACTTCCTCAACACATAGAGGTTTGTGATCGCCATTTCTTTTGTTAGTGTTGGGGTCAGTTATACACTAGATCTGATGAGCTAGCCATCTATGGTTTTTTCTGGGTTAAATTGGTTATAGAAACGAGGGTTCAAATGCCTCTACTTTTGGCGCTTCCATTGTACCTCTATTTTTTAAACTTCAATAATTAAAAATTGTTACGCACACACACATACCGGATCGGAATGATGGTGCTAAGGTGGATCGTTTAGGGGCATATATGCAGAATATTACTTCAGTGCAGTTACATTATGTGGTTCTTTTATGTTCAATTTGGACTTATAATGGGTTACACTTCTGTTATTTTCAGAGGGAACAAGAATGGATGGGTTGTCTCACAGGAGATCTAGTCAGGACACGAGCAACTCTGAGCAGGAGCAAGAGAAGGGATCTTGCCGTTTAAAACCGACACTATCTGCACTACCAACACCTTCTTTACTTGTTGGGTATTGTCTCTCATTAGAATATTTTCATTCTGCCTGGAGCAAATCTTTCTTCTTTTTATGTAGAAAGTGGCACACCAATGGAACCACCTTGCAGCCCTAACTGTTTGAGTTAGGTCTTATACACCTCCTGTTTTTCATGGTAGTCCTGGCAGAAAATGAGCAATTGGGAAACCTCTGCAGTCTCAATTCAAATTTCGGGACTTCAGGAGTATGTGAAAATTTGTTTGTAAATGCAGGTACCAGGATGATTGGTTGAAGGCATCTGTGAATTGTGTCCAGTTGTGGGAAAAAGCTCCTCTTGAACCTTATGCTTCACCAAAGCCCGTAAGCTTATGATTTACAATTTGCTCAGAAGGTGCAATTGACAACTTGGCTATTGCTAACCAACAATGTTAACATTCATTTGTTCTTTTGGTTTCTTTCAGGTTACATATTATGCAATTTGCCCTGATATAGAACTACTAACTACTGCCTCTGTCGACTTCTTCCAGCAGTTAGGAACTGGCAAGTTCTTTTTTTTTTTGCTCTCCGGATTTCTTATTTTAATTGCTATTGTTTATTAGTTTGCTTCTGCTAATAATTTTTCTTTTTATTTTAATTCTTTCCTCTTTATAGTGTATGAAATATGCAAATTAGGAACCCATTTACCACAAATGGGTGGGGGCCAAATGGAGATCTCCAGTGTCAAGTCTTCACCATCTGGTCTGTTTCTTGCTGAAGCCCCCCAGCAAGTGAAAAATGTTCGAAGTCATTTAACTTCAGTCAGCTCAATAAGTGATCTTTTTCTGTCTCTTTCCAAGGGTTGGAGCATGAAAAGTTTTATCAGTTCTGTAACTAAAGTCATCAAGGATCTTAAGCTCACTCCAAATTCTTCATTGAATCAGAAAGAGAGCAATGGATCACCTTGTACAGTATGGGTCTTTCCCCTCATCTCTGTAAAATATTGTCATATTTGTTTTTTTTCTCTGAGATATTTTGATTAAAATCTTAAGAAACTAAAGGCAATCGGTTATGACAGGTAGTATATGTGGTGTGCCCATTCCCAGAGCCGTCAGCTGTCCTTGAGACACTAGTTGAGTGCTCAGTCGCGTTGGGGACAGCTGTTCTCACGCCATCAGAGCGAGAACGGAAATCCTTGCTCCATTCTCATGTGCTGCGGGCATTAAACCCCAGCACTGGTATTGACGAGTCATCATCCAATTCCAATGTCATTATGCTATCTGGATTCAACCTCCCAAAAGTCGTCCTTCAAATAATAACTGTTGAGTCAGTTCTCAGGCTCAACACCCCTGCATTTAATGAGCTCTCACTTTTGAAGGATATCGCCTTTACCGTGTACAATAAAGCACGTCGGGTTCCACGTGCTGTAGTCTCTGGGCCAGCCCATGACCCAGTTCAGTCTGCTTCATCCTTCCCAGGGAGACCGCAAAT
Source organism: Carex parvula (assembly GCA_025461045.1). NCBI lineage: Eukaryota > Viridiplantae > Streptophyta > Magnoliopsida > Poales > Cyperaceae > Carex > Carex parvula. The sequence continues at coordinate 397,368 of JAJGRW010000389.1, read as the reverse complement.
GATGCACCACATGTCTCCATCTCCTATGCCTAGCCTTTGGAAAGACTGTCTGGTGCCGCGCATGCCAGGTTCAGCTGCATTAAACTCCAGAGAACCTGATTTCGATCCATCCATGAGACCTGTTAGTTGGGGCGACAACTCATGGCAATCGATGCAAAGGTCGGTGTCAGATCAGTCTAGCCTTGATGATAAGAAGTACCTTTTTGAGCCGCTATTTATCCTGGGTGAACCTGGCTCCGTAGACCATGCTACTGCATTTTTTGAGGCAAACTCAGCTTCCAAGTCTGGGATCGATGAGGGCGGGGACTCAGTGATGTCACATCCAGATGGGTTGTCAGACCATTCAAAGGCAGGTTCCGCGAGTCTGCACTGCTGCTATGGATGGACTGAGGATTGGAGGTGGTTTGTGTGCATTTGGACCGACTCGAGAGGAGAGTTGTTGGATAGTTTTGTTTTCCCATTTGGCGGGGTCAGTGGGAGACAGGATACTAAGGTCTTGCAGGGGCTGTTTGTTCAGGTGCTTCAGCAGGGTTGTCAGATTATAGCAGGGACTGTCTCTTCTGACAATGCGGGTCCTGCTAGGCCCAAGGATGTGGTTATTACACGTCTTGGGGGCTTTTTTGAGCTTGAATGTCAAGGTTAGTGATCTTTAATTAATTTTGTGAGGTATCATCACATATCTATAGTTAATTTACCCAACTACCCTTCTATAATTGGAAAGTTCTGAAAGAAATTCCAATTTGAACAAGGATTTTCTAGTTGTGTGCCTTTTTCTTTGCCCCAAATTCCTTTGAAAAAAAAAGGAAAATGTGGAAGAAGAATAACCAGGAGAAAACAGGAGTGCTCTAAGTTGAACCTAATAAATTAATAAACCACATGCTTGCAAGGACTTATTAATGTAATGCTTGAGCAACTAAACTAAATATAATTGTTTGCTTCTGATTCCTGTTTTCTGAACACAAAAATCACTGGACATTTTCTGTAAAAACAGAATGGCAAAAGGCTATATATTCAATTGGAGGGAACGAGGTGAAGAAGTGGCCAATACAGCTGAGGCGGTCTTCCCCAGATAGCAGCCAAGACACAGCCTTCATTCAAGAGAGGAATCTACCATCATCTCCGAGCCCCTCTTCTCTGTACGGCAGCAGTATGTCATCAAAATCTGGCTTCATGAAAGGTGGCAGCACCAAAAAACAGCTAATGAGCACCGCACAGGCCACCCCGGTGGATTCCTCGAGAGGTTCTTCAGCTTTGCACTTGGTTCAAAGCATCAGTCTTGTTGGGGTCTCTCTTGACCACTCTTTGCATCTCATCCTTCAGTCAGAGTTGTCTCAATCTCAACCAGGGGGGTCTGCAAGCTACTTGGAAGGCTTCAGTCCTGTCAAGTCTCTCGGTTCGGTGCCTGTTTCAGCCTCGTACCTCCTAATCCCTTCTCCTGGCTTACGGTACCTGTCACCGACACCTTTACAACTACCCACATGCCTCACATCCGATTCACCCCCACTGGCCCACCTTTTACACAGCAAAGGCATGGCTATCCCCTTGGCCACTGGTTATGTCGTGTCAAAACCTGTGCATCCAGTCAGAAAAGACCTTTCTGAAAGTGTCAGGGAAGACTGGCCGTCAGTTCTCTCTGTAACCCTGGTTGACCATTATGGAGGCGGCCGGAGGGGCAAGCAAGGGAGGGGGTTCCTTGGTGCTGACGTGGTGAGCCGGGATAATGATGCAGAGGCGCATGCTGTTTTGGAAACAGTGGCTGCTGAGCTGCATTCACTCTCCTGGCTTACTGTGAGCCCAGTGTTTGGAGATAGGCGCAGTGCTTTACCTTTCCACTGTGATATGATTCTGAGGCTTAGGAGGTTGTTACATTATGCTGACAGAGAGCTGTCTCGGCCAGCATTCAAGGCTGAGCAGGCTTAGATAAAATCAGAATTCAATCCATGTCTAATGGGGAAGGTGTTAAATTTAGTGATATATGTTATAGTACATGTAATATAGCAACTTGTGTAATGTCAATTTTGCTTCCTTTTTGATTCATAGAGGCTCCAGGTTAGAGACTAATTCATTCGGGTTCAATCGTTTAGAGATGTAATTAAACATAACTTTGTTAGCTCATATGCTAGAAAGTCATTTTGTATTTCGAGGGGGGCCTTCTAATTTGTTGTAGTTGCTGATAGTTGGCATTAACTTTTGTATCTCGATTGTATTTTTTATATTATATTTTTCTTTTTCTTTTTTCTTTTCTTTGTAATCTTCCTTGTAAACATAACTTTTGTATCTCGATTGTAATCTTCCATGAGCAAAACAAAGCAGACTATATAAACTTGTCGCGAGTACGTATCTAAATAAATTTAGACTTCTATACGTAAAAACACATCAAAAGATGCATAGAATCAATAAAAGACAAAATATTTGATCGAAAGGCTAATATTCAATCAAAAATTTATTTTTTAATCACAACCGTTGGCTGACATCTACGTATAAGAATAGAGATATCTCCACAAAAATATAATTTTTTTCTTCTATCGCTTTTATTTATTTATTTAACCTTTCATGTAGTTATTTTAAAAATTAAATCGACAGTTATGTCAACTGTATATTTTTCTAATAAAAGCAGTCACCTGTAATTTTCAGTTTCAACAATGTGTATACATTAGCAAGCCAATGAGTATTTTTGTGCGTATCGGGAAAGAAAAACCAGGTTATTTTGTGCGTGTGCGTTTAGGGGTGTCAATGACACTCTTTTACCCGTTTACCTGATCCGTATCGTATCCGAAAAGGCGGATAAGGGTAAGAATTTTTTTTTCGTTAGCTTATCGGGTACGGGTAAGGGTAATGATTTCTTTTCGTTATCTTACCCGTTATCTAACAAGATAATTTTTAAAAATGAAATTATATATAGAGAATATATTTGTATGAAGATAATACATAATACAATAAAGTTTTGTATTTTACTAAATTTTCATAATACAATTTAGTTGTATTCATTATTATTATTATCTTTTTTTTTCTTGTTTTGAATAAAAATTTATAGAAAGCATAAATCGAGACGTCAATGACACTTTTTTATCTGTTTACCTGACCCGTACCGTATTCGAAAAAATTAGTAAGGGTAAATATTTTTTTTCGTTATCATAACGGGTACGGGTATGAAAATGCTGCCACCCAACCCGTATCATACCCGTTGACACCCCTATGTGCGTCTGCTCGCTTGGGCCAAAATCGAAAACCAGGGTTTTGAGAGGGCTGGAAAGTGATAAGTCATAATTGATCTTCATCTCTCCTTTTAGTCTGATATGATTTACCTGAAGCACCCAAAAGTTCTTTCTTAGACTGAAGTTGGATTGTCACTTGTGAGCCAAACAAAGGAGATAAAGCAATTCTCACTTCTCCTGATGCGGATTCATAGTTTAAGGAGTCCGCCTAAAATCCTAACAAAAGAAACATTCAGATGTCATAGATAAGGAAACCCCCCACCCCCCCTCCCCCGAGAATTCGTATCCTTCGAGTTAACATCAGAATCGTCGAATTTAAATCCGCATGAATATTAATTACTGATGATCGGTGCGTCAGATGTAAGAGAATGGAGTACCTACTTTTAGCTAGCTTCAACGAGCATGATGACTGTCCGATCTAATTTAAGTTTGTGCGCATAAAATTGAAACATAATGCACGAATTTTAAAGCATTCTGCACGAATCTTAAAAAAATCGGTGGTGATTAAACCCATCGAACCAAAGTAGGTCCAATGCCCATCGGACCTACTCTCAAGTGCTGACATAATTGGAGTGCATTAGCAAATGTATACTCCATGTCTCTTACACAATATCGGGTTTCACCATCGAAAAAACTCGTTATCAATGTCGTAATTGATTGTTTTGAAGAAATTAGCCTATACAATTAACAACATTACAAAATCCAAATAATTATTGTTTTACAACAAAAAAAATATATAAATAATTTAATATAATGTAACTACATGTGGAAAGGCGGATGAGAGATGAGGAGGAAAGAGACAAAGAAGGTTTCTATGAGATTAAAAATGAAATGCGGGGTTGAACTTCATAGTCTATAGTGTTCAGGCTTTTCAGAACCAGAACTCTATAGTTGTGGCATTTAAGATGAACTTCAAAAGTTTATGACGTGTGATTTTGAATCTATAAATTGTAGCTTCAAAAATTATATTATTTTTTATTTTACACGGATTCCATAAATTATGAGTTCTTTATGATGTCTTGTATATGAAGTGGAGTCCAAATCGGCTGAAATTTCAGTTCCGGATTTCAGGACCCTGAAATTCCATCTTTCTCTCTGTCTCTCTCCTCTCTCCTCTCTCCTCTTTCTCTCTCCTCAAAAATCTGAAATTGGAATTTCAGCGGATCCCAATTCTACGGAGTGAGATATTCACATAACGATTCGATTTTTTTAAATTTACTATTTTTATTTCGCATTAATAAAAAAATTCGGCTTGGGTTCCGCTTACTTTTCGTGGGTGTGATAATTCTTCGATTTGATCTGAAACATTTATTAGGGATTAAATTATAATTTTTTGTACAGAATAGTGCAGCTAGCATCTGAGGCAGCTGCTGTGATGTCGTCTGATTCTTGAATAGCTAGCTAATTTTTCATTGAGATTCGTGTCGGCACTGATCTCGACTGGATCAAAAAACTTTGGTACCTTACGTCAGCTGTCTGAAACCTGATTGGATTCCAAAAGTCAATTGGTTTACCTTCTCCTGGCATTAAATTCTTGTACGGATTTCTGATGCTGTCGGTCCATCTAATCAGTTCTTGGAACGTGTCTAGCCGTTGTTCCATCGAGATTCCTTCACAGGAGCTTTAGTTATTAAAAGTTGGCTGTGATCGGTCCTCCGTGGCGATGGGAATGGCGAGTGATGACGCCGCAATTGTTTTCCCCGCATTCTGTAGCAACCAATCCGTCAGTGACTCGTCGCACAGTTGTCAATTCAAAACTCGATACGAATAATCTTGATTTGGTACGACTCTTGGGTGTTTGAACAGTCGCCAGTCGCTGGACCTCAATCAAATCACGAATCATTGTCGCACAATAAACCTACAGGCTACAGCCGATTCAATGCGTTTACTTTGGTTAAAATCAGATCAATTGGTTTTGGTTCACGGGAAAAAATAAAAACCTGTAACTTTGTTTCGAGTTAAGATCTTATGTTTGTGAAACTCTGCGGCTACCTGTGTGGTCCGCAAGGTCCAAGTTGGGTGACAACTGACAAATTAAAAGTTCGGGTTCGGTTCGGCGATGTCAAAAATTCGTGATTCGGGTATAATTCGGAAATGATTCGGTACAACAGGAAGCAAAAAAAAAAACCCAAAAAAATTGTAAAAAGAAAAACGAAAATCGCATTTTTTTCGCGTTTTTATCTTGAATAATTCGTCAACTCGCGTTTTATTCGCGAATAAAACGTATTATACGTTTTTCTACGTTTTATTCAGAGTTCGGTTTGATAACATCGAAAAAATAAATTATACGCGAATTATGTCACTATGGGTCCAACCAACATATGGACCTTGTACGCATCAAAATTCATGTCAATAAACCATTAGTTCATTACCAAGTCCCTCCAAATAATCAAACAAGTTTAACAATAAGCAGTGAAGGTGGAATGTATAATATATTAGTGAGTCAGTGACTTGGCAAATGATACATAAGAGTATTTAACTGAGCCACAGAATTTCTGGCTCCTCAATGAGTGATCTGTTTTGGAGCAAATACGAAGAATTTACCAAACCGCGCTAAAATTTTCCTTTCGTTGTTGAGTCATCGTTATTCGTTACGCAAATTAAGAAGCTTTTTTGCTCATCGCTGATCTGCATTTGACTAACAAGGAAAACCCTTTCTATATGCAATTTATCCTCTCATTAACTATTCATTGGACGTTTGAATTTCCGTAGCTATTTATCCGAATAAATTAATTTTTAACATCCCGACTTTCATTTCAAGTTTTTTTTTATTTATAAAACGTTCCAAGTTATTTTTTTTTTTATAATAGTGGACTACCGATTTCATAAAACGAAACCATACATTGTTTTGGCAAGTGCTGGTACTAGTGATACCAATTTTGTCTTAGAACAAAAATCCACCTAATACAAAGTACTATTGCTTATTAAATCGGCAACTACAGTATACCAAAGCATATAAACACAGCAAAAGACAAAATCAGTATGAAACAATTAAAAGAAACTATACCCTAGACTCATTAGAAAATTGTTGCGCCCAAGTATCAAATTCACAGTCTTCCCTTAGGTCGGACCGATCTGTAAGCATAGGGATGTGCTCCTGCACTGTCCCATCCATGGCCTCCTCCTGTGCAATTAAATCATCACAAAAAACAGAAATATGCAACACATCAGTAGGAAATACTAACGATAATTTAAGAACCGACCCCATTATCTTTTGAATTCACCCAAAATTGTGTAAGAGAAATAATCTGAGCTCCTACTGCTCTAAGTTTAGCTCGAACCCCATCAAAACACAACCAATTGCGTGTTAACCATAAAGTCCACAAAACGGCTCCTCTTACTAATTCTATTAATAGCCTATCTTTTAATGGTATTAGGGTATCAATAAACCAAAGCTCCTCCATAGTGCTAATATCAAAATCAAAGTTGTTGTACTCAGCAATCCAGACATTCCAAGTTAAATTAAAAGGCAAATTTCATGCATACCCCTCAAAAACTTTAAAATTATGTATTTTTCCCTCTAAAATTCATAATATCATATTTACCCTTCTAAATTTCAGAAACTGACAAATTTACCCAACCTATTGACTTTTTTATTACAATTCATTTTAAATTTATAATTACCCATTTTACCTAGGGGTGTCAATGATACCCTTTTAACCGTTTACTCTACCCGTACCGTATTCGTTAAGGCGGGTATGGGTAAGGTTTTTTTTTCGTTAGTTTATCGGGTATGGGTATGTGTAAGGATTTTTTTTTTCGTTAGCTAAACGGGTATGGGTATGGGTAAATGCTATTTCGTATCCGTTACCCTGTAGGGTAATTATATAAAATAATATTATATGATAATGTTGAGCAATAATTAATGATGGTAAAATTTATTTTTGTGATATTTCATATAATAATATTTTTACAATAATTAGTGATGTGCATTTGTTATTTAGTGTATATTTTTTGCTATAAGAAAAATGTTAAACATATTACTTTTATTTGCATGTTTGTTATTTAGTTAAATAATTGAATTTGTCCGACTAGATATTTGTGTTTTCAAAGTCTCTTGTTTTATAAAAAAACAATTTAGTTGAAATTGATTGTACATTTGTTTTTTTTTGTTTTTTTTTTATTAGTAATGTGATTGTTTATGTGTAAAATGATGAGTTTTTATGTTCTATTTGTAAAACATAATAAAATTAATTATTATATTACTATTATTATTCGTTATCCATCCGTTACCGTTTCATTATCCGATAATTTTAACGGGTATAGGTAGGGTAGGGTAAGGTCAATTCTTAATGGGTAAGAATAGGATATGGGTAAGGTCGATTATTAGTGAGTATGGATATGAAAATGCTTCCACCCTACCCGTATCGTACCCATTGACACCCCTAATTTTACCCATTTCCACCCTACCTTTGTTCGTCAATTAGCGTTCTATCCCTTGTTTAATAGTTCCTTTAATATTTGTTAAAAATTATCCTATAATAATCATGAGAATAGAACAAGCATTTCATTGATATTGAATTCTTCCTCCATTTCCTCACTTAATTCCTCTTTGTTTTTTATTCTGCATTTACTACTTGTTAAACAGAGAAGTTTCCTTCAACTCTGCTAATCATATATTTTATCAAAGGTTTTCATTCTTTCACTACCAATTTTCATAATCTTTTGCATGTGAAATTTGAAGGTGGTTAAAATTTGGTTATGTAGCAATTTGATCAAATAGAGGTCAAATAACCCAAGTCAAATTAATTGAATCAAAATCAAATTATGTAATCCCTCAAATATAATTCAAACCAAATTCAAGACCTCTTACAAGATTATATGAATTGACACTGGATCCACTAACTATTATAAGGAATGAAAATTCTAAGGCAACTCTACAAAAGAGGTGATGTAGAGAGAGAGGGGGGCTGGAGAGAGGGAATTCAGATCCTCCTCGGTACTGTAATAGGGAATCTTTTACAATTACTTGATCTAAACCGTTCTTTTTAACTTGGCATGAATCTCAAAGCCCAATAATACTGCCCCCTCCGTCAGTCCGAATCGCAAAGTGGCTGAGAGTTAATCTCAAACCGTAAAGTGAAGGGAATCTTTTACAGTAATGGGGAGGATACTTGTCCGGAGAGAGGGGAGGGAGGAATTTTTAATAAGAGTAAATAGGTAATTTATAAATTTAAAATGAGTTATAATTGAAAAGTCAATAAATTGAGTAAATATGTGAGTTTCTGAAATTTATTATATCAGATGAAAACCTTTAGTGTCACTGACTTTAGGAGCATCATTTTTTCAACATAATTAAACGAACTTTATGGTTTTTTACGTAGCACTTCAATATAACAAATAAACTTAGTGATATAGTATCATACAAGAATGGGACAGTATCTGCGAGGATAAAAAATGACTATCCGTGAGGGTATACAGACAAAAAGGTGTTTTTTCTATTAGCAACGGGAGAATCCGCGAGGGTATACCGATAGTATCCCTCGCGAATACTGTTCCATTCTTGTATATATGGATACTCTTAATAAAGATAGAGGAAACCTTTTAAATAGTTAGAATATAAAAGAAATTTGATAATGAAATTATCAAAAGCATTCTTGTGTGATGTAATTTGTGTTCAAAATATACACAGTCAACTTCGTGTTCAATTTAAATTACAGTGGTTTGTTTCATAATTTTAGGACTTTGAGCTCTTGTGAAGCTTTTTTTTTTGCAATATTTTACTAGTCATTGGTGCAATTAAAATTTACATTACTACACTTCTCAAAGATATATTTAATTGTACAACTAGGAAATTAAGATGGAAGAGGGGCCAAATAAGTTATTACAGTGTAATTTTATTTTATAAAAGAGACTAAAAAATATAAATACTTGTAAAAATTATATATATAATTTAAAGGTTTAAAGTGCTAATGTTAGCCACCCCTAATCAATACATAGTTTCGTCCATGACCATATATACTTTTTTTTTTAAATTAAAAGACAAATAAATGGTTCCAGTGATGAGATATCACAACATAATACTATCAGAACAAAGCTAGGGTGTGATATGGTCATAAAATAATCTAGGTGAGCATAACTTCGAAATCCATTAAATTGGTTTTAAACGACAAATGCAAACCATTGAAACTGATCTACTTCACGAGTGATGCGTGTAAATGCAAAAAAATTGAAAAATTGAAATTCATTTAGTATAAAGTCAAATGGTAAAAAAATTAAAGTTTTATAAGTTACTTTATAAATTATTTTTCATCATTTTATTATCATCATGTACACAAATTGCTCCTGAAGTATATCGGTTTTAATTGTTTGAATTTGTTGTTTGAAGCCAACCATATAAATTTTAAAATTATGCTCACCAAATATTTTTTATGAGCATAGCACACTACTATCATATCACTAAATGCTCCCTTACTGCTCCTAGTATATATATCATGTCTTTTTTTTTAATCCAGAAATGTGAATTATATATAAATTTAAATTATATAGAATTTGTTTAATTTGTTAGATATTTATATAATATTTGTACTTAATTTTAATTTATAAGATTTTTAATTGTCGCGCTGGTAAACATTTTTCCAGCAAGAAAATCTGGTTCCGACTTGTATATAACATGAGCAATTGTTATTGTGTTTCTCTGGATCCGACTCTATAGCTTTTTTCTGAGAAAAGCTGGGTCCTGCTTTTCAGATCTCAATTATTCAAATTCGTTGAGATTTGTGTATGAAAAAGTTTCTTTATCGAGATACGCGAATGAAATTTTTTGAATGGTTGAGATCTGAAAAGAAGAATCATGTTTTTCTTAGAGGAAAACAGAAGAATCGGAGTGTTTCTCCTACACTGTTTTAAAATTCGGTTATATTCGGTGAATATGCTGTCGTATATTCCTATTCAGTGTCCGACTGAATAGAAAATAACTATTCGGACCGAATATTGAATCCATGCTTTAAAAAAATTAAAAAACATTCAAAACCCATTAAAAGAGTTAATTCTGGACCCGAATCTATAACCTATTAAATGAGTTCCAAATTAGCCAGGTAGGTGTTCTCTTTAAGCGTTCCACTCAAAAGTCTTTTATAACATCTCTACATGCTGTCTTATTGTATTTAAGTAATGTGGAATTAAATATTTAATAAAAAATCTGCAAATGTAAATTCGAATAAGAATCTGCATATTCGGCCTCATACCGCATATATGCAGTATGCGGTAGCCTTCCGAATACCGCATGAGAACTGAATATTAAAACACTGCTCCTACATGGACAGCTTGGCAAGCTAGTGGGGCCCGAATCCTACATGGACAGCTTGGATAAGCTTGCTTTAGTTCATTAATTATTGGTCCTAGCTAGCGCTACCTATGACTTATCCAGCTTCTTCTATCTTGTTTGTTGTGTTTTGAATTTTGATACCTCATTCCAAATGTCATAATCTTGGCATCTCCCATGAGAAGATCTACACCAGGTCTAGCCATAACTTCATTAATTCACAACTTAATCCCCAAAATGGCCATGCTCATCTATCTATATTAAAATAAATAAATATGAGGTTTTGTTATTTTTTTCTTATGAAAAATGCAAGAAAAAACGGAGAACAATAATTAACTGGGCAATGAAGATCTTGCAATTAACTCGGTGTGAATTCCATTTACTAATGCAATTTAATTAGGCTCTGTTCGGCGAAATACTGTTGCCGTGGGAAAAAAAAATTCACTCAGAGCGAATTTTTTTTTCCCACGAGCACAGTAAAAGTCAGTTCAAAAATTTGTTGTTCCCAGGCCCATTCCCGTTCCCCTTAGTGCGCCGAACAGGCCCTTAGTGAGCACACAGCCACACTGACACTAGTATATAGCCACATTTGATGTCTGGGAAAAAAAGAAAAATATAAACCTCTAGAATTTCAGCTGTAGAAATATATAATTGTAATAGTTTTGTTTCAAATTTAGAAAATGACAAAATTGTAAATTATTAACAAGTTAATAATTTACAATTCATATTACGGAACTTATGGTCATTAATACAAAATCAAGGTGTAAAAAAGTCAATGGCTAATTGCAATTAATTTTCTGTGTTTATTGTCTCTTAATTTTGTATTAAATAAATTATATATAAATTTTATAATTTCCAAGGTAAAAATACTTATAGCAACACAAAATCGATGTTTTGGATTTTTTAAATTGAAATTTTTGAAATTTGAAATTATTAAAAATACTTATAGCAACGACACTTTATTAATGTAATATGATGGATTTGATTTGAATAGAGAATTGCAACTTTATCCTTCTTTTCCTGTAACGAAAATTTTTAATACAAAATTTCGTTTGAATTATATATTTGGGCTATGTTTGGATGACACGAGAATAGCAAGAATAGAGGCTATTCTAGAAAAGAAGCTATTCGGAATAGCAATGTGCATCCAAATAATATTTTTGCTATTCAAAATAGCTAGAATAGCTGCTATTCTCTATTTTTTGTAAATGTTGGAATAGCTACTATTCGAAAATGTGAAATGAGAGAAAAAAAAATGTTTAGTAGGTAGTTTAAATTTGATAAGCAAGCCGTAACTTGGTCATGTGACGTGACTATTTTAATTTTATGCGACATGATATGATATGATGTGTCAAAAATAATGTGAAAGGCATATTATATTTAGCTAAGCCATGACATGCTGCGACATTGCGACAATCATGTTTATATTTTTTAGATTTTGAATAGTTAGTTTAAACTTTAAAAAAAAAAAAAAACTTGAAGAAATTCCAAAAGTTGTGAACAAAATTGTAAAATAAAGAAAAAATATTGGAACTTTTTTATCATGTTAAAACAAGTATTTTGATTATTTTTGTCATGATCCTGAATTGTTGTTTAAACTTTTTTAAAAAGTTTAAAATTATAAACATGGCGTTCCATATGTATTGTGGCGTTTTAATACGCATGAATGTGATGTTTCGTGACATGTTACACATTGCGACATGACATGACATGTGACAGTTTGTAACTTGCTAATACTGACTGAGAGGGGTCAAGGCAAACGAGTGGTCACGTTACATGTCATGCCAGTCACGTCATGCAAAGATAACATGTACCATGATATTTCACGTGATGTGATGTACTAACACTAATACAAAGCTATTAATTTAAAAGTATAAGTCATTGCAATAAAATAAAATTAGAAATAAAATAATGATTCCCATGACACGGTAGAATTTTTTATGAGGACTAAATAAGCTTTTTTTTATAAATCTTAAATCGGTATATCAATTTAATTTTAATACTTGAAGATATAAATATAATTCATATGCGGCAATCATAATTAATGCCCGTATCAAAAATTGATAAATTTAAATTTTGATTTGTCATATTTAAGTTAGAGGAGGGTTCAAATGCTTTTATTTTTTGTACCTCCATCGTGTCTTCATTTTTAAAAATGTTAATAAATCAAAATTTAAAACTTAAATGTCAAAATAAAATCGTTAGATGTGATTTATGTTGTTTTCTCTATGTGCTCATACAGAAAAAGAATATCACATTTCGATTTTTTTATGTGAATCAATCATTTGAAAAAACAACGTCTATAAATTATCCACATTAGTATTTTTTTACAAGCTCTTGATGACAATCAAAACAAAGTTGAAATGTCACAATTTTTTATACGTGCATAGATAAAATGATGTAGATCATATCCAACGTTTTATTTTGACTTTTAAGTTTTAAATTTTGGGTTATTGAAGTTCTTAAAAATGGAGGCATGATGGAGGCAAAAAAAGGAAATTATCTATAGGAACGCTATTAATAAGTAACTTCAAAGAAAAATTAGTTAATTAATATTTCTGCAAATAGTAAAAGTATTATCTATGTGGAAAATGTGACTCTATTTATAAAATTTAGATTCCAAAGTATAACATCACATAATAATTTTTATTTAATACACTGTTTAAAAAAAATGGGTATGGTATATGAAATAAGGTATTCTTCTTCTTGACAATAATGGAGAAATTTTTATTTGTATTTATTTAATATAAAAATATAAAAATTCATTGAGCTGCACATTTAGCTCTCATGAGAAAAATAAAAATAAAAAGTAATAAACCCAACAATTTTTCATTCTTTGAAAATCATTTAATAGTCTAACTTACATATTTAATACAAGTTTTTTATTAAGTTTTTACCATAATTAGTACAAAATAAAAATTTATAGAAGAAATATTTTTTTTCTCTGTGCTCAATAATTTAATACGAAAAAATAAACCTTAAGAATGTGCAGGTGATGATTACTAAATTTGATATAAAAATATAAAAATTCATTGAGCTGCACATTTAGCTCTCATGAGAAAAATAAAAAATAAAAAGTAATAAACCCAAAAATATTTCGTTCTTTGAAAAAAATTTAATAGTCTAACTTACATATTTAATACAAGTTTTTTATTAAGTTTTTACCATAATTAGTATAAAATAAAAAGTTATAGAAGAATAAATTGAATATGAAGAAATATTTTTTTTCTGTGCTCAATAATTTAATACGAAAAAATAAACCTTAAGAATGTGCAGGTGATGATTACTAAGTTTGATATAAAAATATAAAAATTCATTGAGTTGCACATTTAGCTCTCATGAGAAAAATAAAAAATAAAAAGTAATAAACCCAACAATTTTTTCATTCTTTGAAAATCATTTAATAGTCTAACACTTACATATTTAATACAAGTCTTTTATGAAGTTTTTACCATAATTAGTATAAAATAAAAATTTATAGAAGAAATATTTTTTTTTCTCTGTGCTCAATAATTTAACTGTACTTTCAAAATAACATTGCCCTTCTTTTATAATTGTTTTGTTCGTTATTCTTCTAGACATTTTAAGAAGCAATGCAAAGATTAATTAGTCCTAAGTACGAATGGAGCAAAATTGTTCATGATTAGACCGAAATTTTGATATAAAACTATGCAAGATACGTTCTATCGCGGAGAGAGTAGGCCGTATGGGAAATGAATTGGACTGAGTTTGTCCTGTCGCGGGATGACAGGCCGGGGTGTGGACCGAGTTTGGAACTTGGAGAGGTTTGGAGATATTGGAACTCTGACCTATGCGATAACTCTCTTAGCAAAAGTTTCAATTCATGTTTAATGAGTCTTCCTGCCTTATATAGTCTGTCCATAACCGCTATTCATTTCCCGCGCGAAGGCGGTGCTGGCCAATTTCGGACTGAGCCTTGTGAGGCTGTTTCAAGGCTTTGTTTGGATAAAACCTGGACGTTTCGTATTGACTTGTTTGGATAAAACCTAGACGTTTCGTATTAGGTCTTGTTTGGATAAAACTTGAACGTTTCGTATTGACTTCGAATTGGCCTCTTAAGGAGCTTCGAACCCCGTTCTTTCGTGACCCGTAAAGAGGTAGTTTTAAGCATGTAGAACATGGCCCTATCACAAATTACTGTAAATAAAAAAATCAATATTTAAAATATTGCATTGCTTTGTTTTTTTTTAATCAATAATTTCTATACAACAATGATCGCCCAAAACTTTATCTTGTTTGATATATTTTGTACACTTTTTTCTGAAAAGAAATTGTATACAAATGGTATACTTCTTTATTAGTACACAAGTTTAAAACAATTTTATTTCAGATAATTATCAGCTTGTCTATATACAATTAGAGCATCTACATCTCTGGTACTATTAGAGTTTCTAATATGATGTGGCAGTTTCTAATATAGTTTCAGCGACGCGGGGGAGTTTCTTATTTAGAAACTATGCAGTAAAGTTTCTTATTAAGAAATTGTTTATAAACTCCATGCTGATCAAATAATTGGCTCAAATTATTTATGTTTTTTAATTTGTTGCTGACGTGAGCTTAATAGAAACTCTAAAATTAATTTCAGGATGTGATAATTAGAAATTTTAGAGATCTTAATTTCTAAAAAGAGATTAACAGTTATTTAGAAATTCATTTAAGTTGTTGGATGTGGATGCTCCTATATAAATAACATGTTGAGATACCGATTGTAACACATTACGTAACAAAATTATGTATCATGTGATTTCTATAACTTGAATAAAAAGTCTTGCTCTATATACTATTGAACTTGAAAAATTTATGGTCTATTTCTACAGTCATGTTATAAATGCTACCCAAAATCGGAAAGAATTTGAATTCAGAACAATTATAGAAAATTCAAACCAAAATAACAAGTAATTTTTACATAGGATTTTTCTTATTTTGTAGTATTTCTTATAAACCACATCAGCAATTTTGACAATTATTTTCTATATTAATGTCAAAATGTTTTAATCCCTGCAAAATATTACTTTTATCGTTGCTTGAAGTACAATGTTATCTTCAAACATTACTAAAAAAAATAACATTATAATCCTTAAAAAGTCCAACATTACTAAAAAATTCAAAATAATTTAAATGTTACTTTCAAATAACATTACCCTTCAACCTTTACTCAAAAAAAAAAAATTCCTACAAAATCTCAACCAAAAAAAAGCACTTTTAATAATCAGAAGACCAGGTCCAGCCAAGAAAAGCTATCTACAGCCACACTAAAAATTAATGGGAAATAAAATCTGCTGTGATGCTTTGAGAATCACAACCCTGCAATTTCAAATCCATTCATTCATTTTTTAGAATACACAAATCTCAAAAGCTATTGTTTTCTATGCACAAATCTCAAAGCAAATGAATGGGTGGATTTAGAATAGCAGGGTCATGTGATTCTCAGAGAATTACAGCAGATTTGTTTCCAAATTAATGACGCAGCCATCTCCAGTCTTAACTCAAGTCTGAGGCTCCCAGCAAGGCCGCCCCAAAATACGACTATTTTATTACCATAGTCGATTAGTCGTCTCTCTTCTCTATCTCTCTTCCTCTCTTCGTCTCTCTTGCTAACCCAATATTCTATTCTATTGAGAGCTCTCAATCCCTTTTCCCTCGCCGAAGACAAAGAGATCCACCACGGATTCGCTGCGGATCCGGACTCTGTACCCTTCTCTCTGCCCGCTTACACCCCTGGCCAGATCGGACTGGGTGGGGTCATTTGATTAGGTGCGGTTGTCAATTGAGGTGGAATTTCTGTGGCGTTCTTCTCTGGCATGAGGGGATATGGACAGGGCTGACGCGGACGAAGAGGTACAGTTCCCTGCGGGGTTGCGTGTGCTCGTCGTAGATGATGATGTCACCTGCCTTCGTGTTCTTAAAGCGATGCTTCTCAAGTGCCGATATGAGGGTGAGCAATTGTTGAAAAGTTCCAGCTTTTTTTTATTTGGTAGGTTCATTCCTTTTTGGGGAATTAGCTCGTCTCCTTTTATCGTTTGATGTGTTAGTGATTTAATACCCATTAAAAGTCTCGGCTGTTTTTACTTTTTAGTGTTACTTCTCAAGTTATGATTGCGGGAATTCTTCAATTATCTAAGCCTTTTGCCAAAAAAGCGGGTGTATCTGTTCAAATTTGCGCTTCTTTAACATTCAGTTGTGGTAAACTCCTTTTGGGAAGCTACTATTTATAGGAGTTGGGACCAATTGCAGGAATTGTTGAAAATTCACCACTCATGGCCTTACTTGGTTAATGATTGAGTTATTTGTTGTGTGTTACTTTTTGGAAAGATTTGCATTTGCTCCTTTCTGCAAGCATTTTTTGCTCCTTGTTCTCTTAGTAAATTATGCAAACATCCCTCCTGTGATAATACTATTTTTTCTTCTGCATGCTAGGGTAATGTCTGGTTGTAGGTAAATTATGAACTTCCAATTAAATATCTAACATTATTTTTACTTAAATCTAAGTAAGATCTGGCGTTTTCTTATCCTTCCAAGTTTACTTGAAAGTTCGTCAGACTGTTGTCATGCCATTTATTAGGAGTGGACTCCTTAATTCTGGAAAAGTGACATGTTGTCACTGTTTTTTATCAAGACATACTGAAAGCCCACTGCAGTATACCAAAAGAAAAAGAAAATTGAAAGCCACAATGTCTACATCTCATTTTTTACTTTCACAGGATACTTGAAAATTCAGTTATGAATCAAGGAACTCAGCAATTTTGGGTTTTAACTGGTATGTACCATTTGTTGCAGTTACAACATGTTCCCAAGCGACAGCGGCACTGGCTCTCCTCAGGGAGAGCAGAGATAGTTTTCACTTGGTCATAAGTGATGTTCACATGCCAGATATGGATGGATTCAAACTTCTTGAGCTAGTCGGGCTTGAGATGGACCTCCCTGTCATTAGTAAGTTTCTTATGTATAGAACCTCTAGTAAGCAGGACACATGTATTATGGGAAAATAATTACAATTTTGTTTCAATTATTTATCTCTTTTAGGTCGAAAACATAATAAATCGTGTTCCGGACTGACCAGGATATGCGACTTTTGTGATTTGATTATTAGCTAACATTCCAACTGATGTTTCATGTGCTAAGTTATAATATTTCATTTGGCAGTGATGTCGGCTGATGCAAGGACCAACATAGTAATGAAAGGAATAAAACATGGGGCCTGTGACTATTTAATTAAGCCAGTCAGAATGGAAGAGCTGAAGAATATCTGGCAACATGTTGTCAGAAAAAAATGGACTGACAATAACCGCGATGTTGAGCACTCTGGAAGCTTTGAGGAGGGTGACCGCAGTATCCACAATAACAACACAAACATCAACAATAATAACTCCAATAAGAGGGTGGCTGAGGATGCAGAGTATGCTTCATCAGCCAATGATGGTGGGGCCCCGGATGGGAGTGGGGGCTGGAAGTCGTCTCAGAAAAAGAAGAGGTGTACAGTGAAAGAGGAGGAGGAGGGAGAGACTGAGAGCGCAGACCCAAATTCCTCGAAGAAGCCCAGGGTGGTGTGGTCAGTCGAACTGCATCAGCAGTTTGTCAATGCTGTTAACCAGCTTGGAATTGAAAGTATGTTTTCTTTACCCTTTTTTTTGTTAAGAACGTATGAAAACATTAGAGATTGGATTTCCTGCTTACCTACTTGTGATTTCTCTCTCTCTGGCAGAGGCAGTACCCAAAAGAATTCTCGAGTTGATGAATGTTCCAGGCTTAACGAGAGAAAATGTTGCCAGCCATTTGCAGGTTTGTAAAACTTTTTTTAAAGACATTTCACAACCCCACTGCTTTTTTTATCCAATTGCTATTCCACACTTTTATTAACAAATGTGACATGCGCAGAAATTCAGGCTGTACCTCAAAAGACTTAGTGGGGTGACGCAACACCATCCTGGTCTACCCAATCCATTCTGTGGACCAGTCTCTACAAACATAAAAGGAGGCCCACTTGGTAGACTCGATTTTGAGACACTAGTCGCATCTGGTCACATTCCTCCACAAGCCCTAGCTGCGTTTGAAGAAGAGCTTTTAACTCAAAACGGATCCAAACAGCCTGTTAGAGAAATTGCCTTTGGACAACCCCTGGTAACATGTGGGCCTCCGACAACCCTCACCAGACAATTTCCTCAATCCAATTTAAGTAACATCACCATAAATCCAAGTTTAGACATGCCTTCCTCTTTCTCCAATTGGCCATCCAATAATGATCTTGCACAAATAATCCACCACCAGCAACAGGTTGTGGGCTCTGGGGTGTCAGTTCCACAACCAAGTGCATCGGTAAATGTGCAGCCATCCTGCCTTGTAATACCCTCCTCTCAACATATGAACACTTACCAATCAAGTGAAAATACAATTCTGGCAAGTCAAAGTCAAAGTCAAGGATCTGGCTTTCAAACGGGTAGGGGATCGCTCGTGCAAAGCCCCATGATGCTCCCTTCTCAGTCTCTGTCAAGCCTGCAAAGGGTGGGTCCTTCCAGCCAGAGTTACCAAGTGAATCAAGCGCCTTCAGTAATAACATCACAGCCATCCATCAGTGGCAACTCGGGTTATACCAGTGCGGGGTCTGTTGTAGACTACAATAGCAGCCTTATTTCATCTCAACCAAAAAATTTGAGATTTGGTGTAGGTCAGATTGTGGATGAAGAGCTTAATACCATGACAGCTGTCTCAAATAACAATAGCTTTGCAATGCCGGGAATGATGTCTGGACTGGTGAACTCTGGTTTTGGGTTTAATGGGGCACGCATGTCAGATAATAATAGGCAAGGGAGGAAGAACAGTCTAGGGTTTGTTGGAAAAGGAACATGTCTACCAAGTCGGTTTGCGGTGGATGAGATCGAGTCTCCAACTAACCTCCCAAACTTCAGCCAGATTGGTGCTGGGGACTTGGTGAATCCAGATAATTTCGGATTGGACGGTCAGATCTGAGTGTATTACTAAATTAGTTCCTTTGTAAAGTAGGTATGTACCAAACACTATCTTATACTTTTAATGTTTGCACTTGAGAGTTGTATGTGTGCACTAGTAAGTAATGTGCTCACATCTTGATAAAGTAACACACTAATCTTGATTTTTTTTAAACTCTTTTAGATTCCTGCATTTCTTTTTGTTGTTAAAGTTGTTCACTGGATCTCATTCATAGTGTAGCTTCATTTTTAATTTTTAATTTTTTTTCCTTGGACACACTTGTTAATTCAATTTGTGGTTCCATTGCAGGGTTGAGTGGGAAGCATGTTTATTTGATCACAGTGCAGCTTTTCACTTATTAATTTGGTTTCCTAGGTGAGCTGTCATGCATTTTTAGTATATGTATCTGTTGCTTGACTGTATTTATCTATAAAATATATAAACAATTAAGAGCTTGTTAGTTGGAAGAAACCGTTGCATTTAAGATGTTCATAGTCTTTGGGGAACATTAACTATTTATTACAAAGTGGTTTGGATTCGTTTTCTTTTCCTAGAAAAGATTGCACTTCTCTTTGTTTATTGATGTGCCATTAAAAGGCACTGTAGTAACAGTTGGTGGAGGGATTAAATCCTGACCCATTTTTTTGGGCCAAGAGCCTTTACATTTACCAATTAATTTTAACATTGCTTTTTGAAAACTCGTGCTGTGGCTTACGAGGAGCTTTGGAACAACAAGTTATGCGGGAGATTTCTTCGGAAGATGTAAATTCTTCCACGTTTCATTATCTTTGTATATTTTAATCAGAGTAAAACTAGGGTGTTCTAGCTTGGACCTGTATCCGGGAACCCATTTTTACAGCGCCATTTTTTGTGCGTACAGCGAATTCAGTTTTTACGGACCAAAATGCCTCTACAGCAAAGGCGGGGATATACCGTGCGGGGGGACAGGGCAAGAGATCAAGCTGAGCAGGGGCATTTTGGTCCGTGAAAAATAGGTTCGCTGTACGCACCAAAAATGGCGCTCTAAAAATGGATTCCCCCTGTATCCTCTGCGGAGCAAAACGAACGGACCAGATTAATTCTCAGCCGCTTTGAGACTCGGGCTAACGGAGGGGCAGTATTATTGGGCTTTGAGATTCGTGCCAAGTCAAAACTAATGGACCATATTAAAAGAACCGCAGGTGCGGAGTTTAAAAACTCCGCAGAGGATAGCGTTCCGTTCTAGCTTACCAAGCTGGTGAGTTTAATTTCAAAACCTTTCCCCCAAAAAAAAAAAAAAAATTCAAACCTATTATTGACTTGACTTCTAATGACATTTAAATTGTTAAAATCGATTTAATTCACGAGTTAAATTTTTTTTATTTCGAATTAATAAATTTTTGAATTAATTGAGTTAATTTTTTTTATTTCAAATTAATAAATTTTTGAATTAATTTAGTATAAAGTCAATTGGTAAAAAAAAAGGCTAACAAGTTAATGTTAATGCGTTCGTTTTTCTTCATATTTTGATTACCTGATTTTATACTGATTTAATCGACAAATTATAAATTTTAAATGTAATCGCATTACTCATGAGATAAACCGATTTTAACTTGATTTTTTAGTTAAGCTTATCATCAAACTCTTGGTGAGGTTAAGAACACTATCGTTCTACTCTTTTAATCACATTTCTCTAATAAATATCTTATTCCGATACTACTATTACTACTAATAATGCCATTATTAGTAATTTAATAATATTATTATTATATTATTATTATTGCTATTATAATAGAGCTGGTGTTAATTTATAGTAAAGTAGCAATGTTTATTATCATTGTTTGAATAAACATGTAGAAATAGAATAATAATGATAATAATAATTAGTGTAGAATAGGGATGTAAATATGTTGACATGCCGTGACTAGTCACACGTGATTTGGGCCACGTGTTATGCTGTGATCAAGTTAAATTTTTACGTATTATGTTATAGTTAAATTCAGAGGGATGATTATGGCACGTTAGTCACATTGTGACCACACGTGTTGTGTCCAAACGTGACCGATCATGTTTGTCATGTTTAACTATTTTTTTTTCTTAATTTAAGTTAGTTTTCAAAATTTACCATTCAATCAAGATCTAACTGTCCTAATCGCACGTGACTCTCGTGACACTGTATTGTGTCATGATCGGACTAGTTCGCATGCCATGCCGTGCCAATTTTTCAAAGGATGATCACATCACCCAAATATTCACAACACATGAACATGCGAGTCACAACGTGACATTTTTTATATAGTAGAAGTAGGGTGTTCTTAAGCTTGCCAAATTCTTAGGGTGCTTTAACTCCAAATTTATCAAATCGGCTTCAAACGATAAATTCAAACCATTGAAACCAATCTACTTCACTAGTAATGTGTTTATATGCAAAATTTAGGAACTTTCGAAATAATTAATAAGTCAAAAAATAATGAAAAATGAACACATTAAAATCAACTTATAAAACCTTATTTTTTATCACTTGACTTATACTAAATTAATTCAAAAATTTATATATTTTACATGTAAACACATCACTCGTGAAGTAGATCAATTTCAATATTTGAATTTGTTGTTTAAAGCTAATTCTATATATTTTAAACTAAACTCACCAAGGCAACACCCTAGTTCTTACTCTTACAATTATTTGTATTACTCGTACTATTTATAATATGTCGCGTTGAGATTCTTCTATTTGAATTTTGAACATGCAACCTTCAACACGGAGAGATTGTCTTTGTCACTAAAATAAAGAATGATTCTCTTGTGCTATTGCTTTTGTTCAACATTTTTTGCTTTCTCGAGCTAAGAAAACGAAGAGCAGCTCAACCAGATAATGCTGTATAATTTATGAACTAACTGGTACAATATGTTCACCTGGTAAACCTTCTATTAATTTGGACGCCTTGAAGCCCATTAAACTGGGCTGGACTAATACTAGGCCTCACACTAATCTGTGAAGCCCATAATGCCTTTTCTCAATAAAAACGAAAATAAAATTGAGATCCCTTCAAATTTCAATAGTTATGGTGTTAAATTGGTGTCAATAAAATTAAAATTAAAATTATTATTTTTAAAACTTTTAAAACAAAATTATTAAATATATATGGTGTATGTGTGTGTATATAATTTGCATAAATCGCTGTCTTATTTAACGGATTAAATTTTAGCAATTAAAACCGTTATCTTAATGCCCATTAAAATAAAATAACATTTTCATAATTTTTTTAATATATATGTAATTTAAATGATTAAAAATATAATTTGCATTTTATTAATATCAGCACTATGTATTAATTTAAAGCCAAGGTCATTTGAAAGAGGAAAAAAAATAGAACACGTTCGTGGTTTTAGATTTGCAAAATTCCTCATAGATCGTCCCAAAAATTGGTTAGATTGAACGGAGAAAAAAAAACCACCTTGAAAAACGTGTAAAAGATGAGTAGGTATTGTGTCCAGTTTTTTTTTAAATACTTGATATCTTAGGTATGAATACTTGATGAATTATATATGAATACTTGATAATTTAGGTATAAATACTTTCCATTTTGTATGTGAATTAATTTAATCAATGAATGTAGCACTGGTGTTGTGATCCACGTGACTTTTTGGTTGTGGTCCCCAATGCAGTCTGACAGTTACTGCCCTCGAAAAGTAATGGTCTCCAGTTTTGGAAAAGTAATGGTCCCCAATTCATATATCATATATGTAGTTCATTGTATAGATATAAATACTTGTCTTGTATAGGTATAAATACTTCACAATGTTACTATTAATACTTGTAAAATAAAATTACAGTTTTGACAGTTTAGGTCCCCAAAAACAGTTATGACAGTTTAGGTGCGGTTCCCAAAAACAGTTATGATAGTTTATGTGCGGGTATAATGCGGGTACTCAACTGCGCGGATACTCATATCAGCTTCCATTAATTTAAGCCAAGTTTTAAAGGACTACGTTGGTTCACGAAGACCACGTCTTTCGAATAATTCAATCGCCAGTCCTCGCCGAGGCATAGCTCAGCCCCCTCGAACACAAACACAAGACAGAGAGAGAGAGAGAGAGCGCGCTAACACCAAACCCAAACCATTTAATCTTAAGATCACAAGCTATACGATAATGGCGTTTTTCGCCCGATCCGTCCAACGCGGCTCAAAGCCCCTCTCACCACACCTCTCCGCTCTCACTCGCCGAATCACCTACACGCCCGCCGTCTCCAAACCCGAATCCGCAGCAATGGCGCCCGATCCAGATGCATACAGCTCGAATCGCACACCCGTCGCTGGGGCCCGCGTTCAGCTTCCGGAGAAACCAGAAGATGTGATGGAGGTGATCGTCGATGGACATCCAGTGACGATACCGAAGGGTTTTACTGTATTACAAGCGTGCGAGGTGGCTGGAGTCGATATACCTCGGTTTTGTTACCACTCGAGATTGTCAATAGCTGGAAATTGTAGGATGTGCCTTGTCGAGGTCGAGAAATCGCCAAAACCTGTCGCCTCTTGCGCAATGCCTGCCTTGCCAGGTATGCTTAAGGGATACTAGTTTTTTTTTTTTTTTTGATTGAAATTTGAGATTTGGTTTGTCTTTACTAAATTATCCTATCTATTCAGATCTGTAATCAGCTTTGCTCATAGTAACTTTCTCATTAGCAGCTGCAGATGCTATGCTGTCTAAATCAATTTTATTTCTGTATAATTTTTTAAGGGGAAACACAGTGCAAAGACTATGTTCAAGTTTCTAGAAATACTAAATGAAAAGAGAAAAAAAAAAAAAGCTTTAGGGGTACTACAACAGGATAAAAGCTAGAGATTAGCAGAGAAAAGGAACATCACTTATTCTTGCTAATCAATAGCATAGGTCATTTATCTTATTATAGATTATATATATAGAATATCAAATACTAAAATAAAATAAAAATATATTGTATATGACATCCTCATACTTGTGATTTTGTTTGTGTTTTCAAATAATTTATAGTTTCCATGTATATATATGAATATGGAGTCCGAAAGCTGAACTTAGGGTGCAAATGATATGCATACCTATCTTAGGGAATGAGACAAATGACATTGGAGGAAAAAATAAGATTAACAAAACAAAAAGAATAGCAATAATCACTAACCTTACAGTGTAGGCTAAATTTGGCTTTCGTTACATAAAGCTATTTCTATAGAGGGATTATTGACAATGGATTCATGTGACAATGGTGACTGTATTGCTGAAGTCAATCAATTATGGTTAAAACATAATAAAAGTTCGCAGGTGTGGTTTTGAATGTATGGATGACCTACCAGTAAACTTCCATGCACTTGAGTTTCATTTGAGAATGCCTCAAGGGTTTTTAGTTTTGAGACCCTTGAAAAGTTTTAAGTTGTTCAATAAATGGTAAAAGTGTATTAATTTTCTTCAGTTTTTATAAGCAGGATATATACTTTATATGCATTATAGACATCAAGTAATTATTATTTAATTTCGATTTAATTTTTTATTATCGTCAAGATTGTCAAGATGAAATATTGTCAATGGATCCTGACATATAACTAGATTACTCTTAGAGAACTGTCAATTCCTTTTTCTCACATGTTGCAATTTGGTGTGGGCAGGGATGAAGATAAAAACGGACACACCAGTGGCGAAGAAGGCAAGGGAAGGAGTGATGGAGTTCTTGCTGATGAACCACCCACTCGACTGCCCCATCTGCGACCAGGGAGGGGAGTGTGACTTGCAGGACCAGTCTATGGCCTTCGGGGCCGACCGAGGCCGCTTCACTGAAATGAAGAGATCTGTTGTGGACAAGAACCTTGGCCCACTAGTCAAGACCGTCATGACCCGGTGCATCCAGTGTACGAGGTTAGCTTTTTGCTTCCTTTTTTATTTTTATAATGGATGGTGTGTTGAAGTCTTGTTTCATTAGGATTTGGATTAGCTATACTAGCTAGAATCTCTAATATTTTCTGCTAAATGAGTCAATTATTGCTAAAGTAGCCCTAACTTCTTTGTCGTCTTCTTTTTTTACTTCTCTGTTTTTCATGGTTTTTGTTTGTTACTATTCGTTGATTACTTGGAAGACATTTTGAGCTGCTAATGGAAAATAAACTGTTCAATATCAATAACACTTTAAAGACGTGACATAATTGTGTATTAACATTAGTATTTTAATCTATGCTTATAAAAGATTATAGTAGACAATTTCTTTGTTTCTACAATGAGACAGGTGTGTTCGGTTTGCCTCTGAGGTGGCCGGTGTACAAGACCTAGGCATGTTAGGCCGTGGCAGTGGAGAGGAAATCGGCACCTATGTGGAGAAACTCATGACAAGTGAACTATCAGGAAATGTGATTGACATCTGCCCAGTTGGTGCACTCACTTCAAAACCATTTGCTTTTAAGGCCAGAAATTGGGAGCTTAAGGGGACTGAGACTATTGATGTCACTGATGCAGTTGGTTCAAATATTAGGATTGATAGCCGTGGGCCTGAGGTCATGCGGATCATTCCTCGCTTAAATGAGGTCCAATGTCTTACTGGACTACTTACTATCTTTTAGGGATTGTACTGTCTATTTTCTCGTTGATCTGTTTCTAGTGTTAAGTTTTCAAATTTTTCACCCAAGGATATTGTAATACCTTGCTTTAAAATCTTGAACACCTAGAAATATATTTAATGTTACCTCGTTGGAATTTTAGGCTTTAAAAATATATTTCAATACAGCTCAAAGAAAAGGAAACAAAAAATCTTTTATCGAACTGACATAGTGGACATTAAGGTGTTATATATGTTTTTAAATGCAATAAGGGCTCCCTCTAAGCTTTAAAACGTATAAATATACATGCAGGATATAAATGAGGAGTGGATATCTGACAAGACTCGGTTCTGCTATGACGGCCTGAAGAGACAAAGACTGAATGATCCAATGATCCGAGGACCTGATGGTAGATTCAAGGCTGTGACTTGGCGTGATGCCCTCGAGGTTGTTGCTGAGGTCTTGAATAAGGTCAATTCTCAAGAGATTGTTGGTGTTGCTGGTCGTCTCTCTGATGCAGAGTCCATGATTGCTCTGAAGGATTTCTTGAACAGATTGGGTTCCGATAATGTGCTCTGTGAGGGCAATGGACCTGCTCCAAAGGCAGATTTGAGGTCGAATTATTTGCTTAATACGACTATATCTGGGCTTGAGAAGGCTGATGCTGTCCTTTTGATTGGTACTCAGGTATAGTTGTTATAAATAAATTGGTATTTTCAGAGCTGATACAGATACTCTCATCTGTTGTTTCTTATAAGCAATGATCAGGCCCTGAAATAATTATACAGAAATTAGTATGCCTCTTTGAATATCAGTTAAATATTTCTCTTTTGTACCTGATTTTGGCTGAGTTTCTTTTTTAGATAAAGGTGGGGGGTCAAACCTTCCTTTAAATATCCACAAGAATTGACCCCCCAACCGGGTTCTGAACCTGTGACCTCTCGTATGGAGGCATTGCCTTAACCACTTAAACTGAAAGCTGGTTCTCCTGATTTTGGCTGAGTTTAAACCCTTTTTTATTTTAAGTAGGGGAACTAGAGTAGCAGTCAACAATTTGAACTGGAAGTTCTCATGCATTACTGTAAACAGTAAATTATCATGACTTCCCTGCAAAAAAAATGACTTACGTTGTGCACCTATATAAAAACCACCAAAAATAACACAGATGGTAACGCATCGTCAATACCCTTACCATTGCTAATACTTTGTAGTTCCTCATATTAATTGCTAATTAGTATACTTTACCTTGATTTACAAGGAATTTTATATTGCATTTACATCAAAGATGTTTAATGTCACAGTGATAACCAGTGCGAATTGGATCATCTATGACATTTTAGTGGCTTTGAGGGTTTTGTAGGGTTATACATGACATTGCCTCTTTTGAAAATTCTCTAAATGATTTGTAGTAGCCCAATAAGTTTCTTTTTAGTCTGGTGACATGTCTAAAACTAGCATCATAATGATACTTTAGTAGTCTTCTTCATCTTAAATACAAAAGTGATTTATGATATTTCTTTAGTTGAATCTCATGTTAGCTCAATTTTTAACTTATGCAGCCAAGAGTAGAGGCCCCTATGGTTAATGCTAGAATTCGCAAGACTGTGCGTGCCAATCAGGCCAAGGTGGCATACATTGGGCCCCAGTCAGAATTCAACTATGACATAGAGCACCTGGGCACTGGGCCCCAGACCCTTCTTGAGCTAGCCAATGGCAGCCACCCATTCTACACCACCCTCCAGGATGCTAAAAATCCTGTTATAATTGTTGGCGCTGGCCTATTTGAGCGAGAAGATCAAGACGCCCTCTTCTCTACCATAGAGACCATCGCCAAGAGGGCCAATGTGGTCAAGCCCGGCTGGAATGGATTGAATGTGCTCTTACTCCATGCAGCTCAGGCTGCAGCACTTGATTTAGGGCTGGTCTCAAGCCCAGAAACCATTGCATCTAGCAAGTTCCTATATCTAATGGGGGCTGATGATATCAGCCTTGAGAAGGTTCCAGAGGATGCCTTTGTGGTGTACCAAGGCCACCATGGTGACAGGAGTGTGTACCGTGCAAACATAATTCTACCCTCATCTGCATTTAGTGAGAAAGAAGGTACCTATGAGAATACCGAGGGGTGCTCACAGTGGACCGTACCAGCTGTACCAACTGTAGGGGATTCAAGGGACGATTGGAAGATCATCCGTGCACTGTCAGAGGTAGCAGGGGTCTGCTTATCTTATGATAATTTGGCAGGTGTTCGTGCTAGGATCGAGATGGTTGCGCCAAATCTAGTGCGTGTAGATGAGAGAGAGGGATCAACAGTTCCATTTGAAGTTAAGCCTAAAGTCACACAACAGTTGAGTTCCACACCATTTAAAAATGCTGTGGAGAATTTCTACATGACAGATGCTATCACCAGGGCCTCTAAGATCATGGCTCAGTGCAGTGCACAGTTGAGGAAGTGAGATGCTCCTTTGTTTTCTTCTTTAGCCCTTTTTTATTTTCCTTTTTTTTCCCAACCTGTTAAGAGGAGGTTAATTTTCTCTTTTGAATTTGGGAATGGAGTATAACTTAGACTGTATCCATGTTGGGTGCAGTGAGACTCGCATGTTTGCCATTACAACCTACTGCGATGTAGCAATAAGCTAGATGACCCCTCTGTTTTTCTGGAGTTCAAAATTTGAAGCAATCATTTTTTACTCATTTTGCCGTTTGTTTGTACATCAAAATTTGCCACATGGAATTTCCTTTTTACCCTTCGACACTGTACTTCTATAATAATAATTAAAAAAACTTTGTTCTAGTTGTCTTAGCAAATTAAAATGAGAACGGAGTAGGTCCGATGTCCATCGGATCTACTTTTAGGTTCAACGCCACGCTGACCGTCCAATCTAGTACAATATTTGTGTGCACGAAAATTGAAACATATATACACGGGGTTTAAAGCATTTTGCACGAATCTAAAAGCAAATCGATGGTGATTAAACCCATCGAACCGAGGTAGGTCGGATGCCCATCGGACCTACTCTCAAGTCAATTAAAACTGTCTCGTTTCAGTAGATAGATAAAAGGATCTTGCCACCCTTGTTCAATTTTTTTTTTTTTTGGAAATTGTTTCTCTCATGAGAGATACGAAAAGTAGGTGCTGACGCGGCTTAAATAGTTACATTTGAGTGAGAGCAGTTTCACTTACACGCAAGTCGATGTTCCAACTCCTAAAGGGATATTTGTTAAAGGACAATGCATCACTAAGATTATTCTTACAAACATGATATTAGGCGTCCCCATTTTTAACCCAGCTCTGCAGAATTCATTCGTTTCATACTAGCATGAATCTCAAAGGGAACATGTGCTGATGTGCATTACAGACGGTGCGAATTGGCCCGAGTTCTGATGGGAGGGTCCGGAGCTATAGTATAAAGGGAGGTCAATTTGGGTCCGATGCCCATCGGACTCAAAGTGAGTTCGATGGGTTCAATGGCCGTCCGATCTGCTTTAAGATTTGTGCTCGCAACTTTTGTAGCTAGCTTTAAATTCGTGCCACACGAAGCTTAAAGTGGATCGTGCGGTCCCGAAAGTCATCGGACCCAAATTTGAGTCCAATGGCACGAGCCAAGCGGTTCTCTAATAAACTTTGCGTTAAGTGCAGAGAGATTGCAGAACTTATTTCGAGGTCGCTCCGGACCGGAAATTTCAGGCATGGGAACTATCGACCTGGTTAGTTAGGTTGTTTCAAAATTCCATACAGAATGAATACTCGCTTGAGACATTGGGGCGTCTGTGTTGACTTAGACTGGTTGGACGAGAATTTTCGTACTATTCGAAAACAAAAAGGATCATACCATAAGGAAAGAAATGGTTTTCAAGGATAGATACGTGGAACGGTTATAATGTCAATATGTTTTGGCAAGCACAAGAAGAAAAGTCATTGGAAAATAATTATGATTCCATTGTCGTTAGTGGGTGTGCTTTAGTTGCCTTTTTATCAAATATGCACTTATAGTCCCCATCTTACAAGACTTTTTAGCAAAACCCTTTTTATCCTCCTTTGCAAAAGTCTCGAAAAGTAACATAAAAAAAAATATGGCAAGGTTGCTCTCTTTTCTCCAGTGGTCAGATGCGACCATCCATGGCTTGTTGAGTTATTGCTTCAATTGCTTTCTACTTGCCTCTCCAAAAGAAGAGCAAGATCTGGATGGGAACTGTGAATGGGATGCAGATGACAAAGCTGTCATGGATAATTGCACAGCACAAAACCACTTCAGATCGTGCCTCAGAGTTCCTTGAAGAATTATCCAAGTTAATATCAAGTTGGTTCCTAGTATCTCAATCCTTTGTCCTTATCGTTCTTATCTACTTTTTTGTGCTATATTTTGTTTCCTTTTAATTTTTGATGGCTTGTTTGGATCCGCTCCAATGAATAAAGCCCATCCATGAGAAGTGTTGTATCTTGTTTTTTTTTTATGGTTGTCGACAATTAGTGTGGTATCTTGTTACCTAACTTTGCTCCCCTGTTGACTTGAATAGCTATATTTCGTATACTTTAATTTGGATTCTTGATGGCGTTGAATAGGCCGGTTTTCTGTTTTCCTTGAATCAATTCTTAAAGTTATAATTCCTCTCCTTCAAACAACACCTTGGAGCATCAAATAACTTTCACTTGTACATTTTTTTCTTTATTTATTTATTATTACTACTACTATTACTATTATTATTACTATTATTATTATTATTATTACTATTATTATTAGTAATATTATATTATTATTATTATATTATTATTATTATTAGTAATATTAAAATGTGCATATTAGTATTTTTTAGAATTTTCGCAAAATTGTTATTTTTCAATAGTTTAGAATTGTCTGAAAACAATAATTTTGTAGACATTTTAATAAATACTAAAAAAATTTCAAAAAAATATAAAATTTGGTCTCCAAGCACATTTTAATAAGGAGATCATGTTGAACGGTTCGGATCGGCTGTTTGAATTTTAAATTCGCAAAAGAAACTTATAAAATATGGTGTCAAGATGTGTTACCATTTTATGGTGTAAAAGTTCAAGCACTCCAACAAAAACTGATCTTTATCAAGTTGCCTAACCCAGGGAGATAGATACATATCAGTAACTAAAGAACAATTACTGACTGATTCTATACGCTTTAACTTTCAATTAAAATAGCACTACTAAATGTAAGAAAGATAACAAAGGTGTGTACGTCTTTCACCGTAATCCATATAAAAACGATTTACTAAACAAAATTTAAGTATAAAACCGAAATATCAAGTATAGATCTATCTGTATGCTGTACTATACTACTACTATTTTTCTGATGCATTTAAGCTTGTTTGAACCTTTTTTATTTACACAGTTAAGATTGTTTGAACCATTTTTGTACTATAGTAGACTCTTTTTCTCTCTGTATTGGCTTGTTTGAACTTTTTATCAATACATCAGTGAAGTGGCGAGACTACTCCAATCCAGCATGCTTGATTAGCCACTCCAGACTCTGTTATATAGAAGAGTAAATGCAAAATAGGATCGAAATATTACTCACAATACGTCATACTTCTTAGGTGTTCCTCTCTGTGTGTGTTTGTGTGTTTTGTGTGTGTATGAGTGAGAGTGAGAGAGAGAGAGAGAGAGAGAGAGAGAGAGGACCTTGAGGCATTCAGGCAGATCATCATTTCTGGTTCTGACATGAGTCTGCACATTTTCCAAGAATTAATTTCATTGCATAAATTATTTATTAAGTAACTCTTCTGTAACATCAATAATATGGTCCAATGTCAAATGTGCAATATTTATTATGGGCTACAAGAATTGTTTACATTAAAGGTGTTTGATAATTGATTTTTCTTATGCACTCAGATGAGAATTAAGTACAATTCATAGATGGCTTTAATTGGTGCTCCCCAATCCGGTTAATTAATTTACATGATGTCCCTAATAGAAATCCAACCTTGTTGCTTTGGCACTTCTTTTACACATTGTTTCCAAGCACTTCCTTTTTTCTCCATCTACTTTTTTATTTTTTTTATTTTTTTCTGGTAAGAGAAAAGGAGGTTATAGTGTTATACCTCTATGACAACATGAGAAGATTCTTCGTGGCCAGCAGCAAGGCATGCGAGGATGACCAAGCTTGCTGCCAATGTGGATGCTTTAAAGGAGAGCCTCTCATGATCCAACAGAACTACCACTGCCAGATATCGGGCCAGCTCATCCACAACTTCATCTGCCTTAGCGGCCTTCAGATAAAACCTGTTCAATTTCCCATTATTTGATTCATCACTCTCTTAACAACTGGGATTAGTACTGGCTCCTATTGCAATTGATGGTCTCTGAAATCAACTGTACTAGACGCCCCAAACATGTTGGTCGGACAAAAATAGATGGATGAAATTTGTTACCACATGAAGTTGTGGACGTTAGGCACGAAGCACTTGAAGTCCAGGATCTCTTGCACAAGCCATTCCATAGCAACCACCTCGTTCCGGCTGTAGATGTTTTTCTCTACATTATATTTTGTTTGCAATACGCTGTGCATTCACCATTTATTAATTAGTAAATTCCTCGAATAAACAAATTTGATTAATACAGAGCACACAGCTTTTTGACATGAGAAAGAAAAGAAATGGTTCAGATTTCAGACCAGTTATAGGGTTGGTTCTCTTCAATTCTGGTTGCCAGAGTAATGGAAGCAATGCCCAATAGCTGGAGACATCTGACACTCTTGAAGTAGCCTCTTGACAGAAACCTGTCAATTATACTAACCGCCAAAAAGAGCGTCTCTAGTTGCATCTCTGTTGCCTTGAAACGCTGCCATTCAACATCATCGACGTGATCAAAAATATTAGGTTAGGTAGGGATTCAGTAATTCATACCAAATAATACATATCATGGTTGGTACAGGTCTTCTGGTACAAAAAGAAAAGAAGAAATGAAATTACACTTGACTTGTTTTTTCTCTGTTGAAACTTTTGGAATTTTCTTTAATTACAATGTATGACCCGAGCATGTAGCAAAAGTAATCAATTTGGTTCAAAGGACAAGCCTGCAATATGTCAAGCACTCGGAACTTAGAAACATGTTACTGCAAGTCAAACATGAAAAGCAAAGACATGGGGAGAATTAAGATAAAACCTCAATTTAATTCATCTAATATCTGGTCATCAATAAAATTTATGTATAAAAACACAGTTTATGGTACAGGATAGTTTTGATGGACTCTGACTCTACAGTAATGGAATAATTTATTTTATATATATCCTAACTAGAACCAATCTTTTTTTTAAGATTAGTGGCTTTAAATGCCTCCTACTAAACTAGAACCCAAACTTGCTAAGGCTGTTATTTAAAGAGACCTCAGAAGCATACCTCAATCATCCAATGAACCATGAGGTGCCGTTGATCTAAGAGCAGATGTCTATGCTCATGCGAGCCCTTCGTATAATCAAAGACCGACTCAATTTGCATCCCTCTTTTCTCTCTGCTACGCAACCTTGTGTAGCTCTCCTCATCCCCTTCTTCCTCAAACGATCTTGCCTGAACAACAGACAACAATTATTGAAAAGTGCAAAGGAAGAGCATTTCTGCAAACACTTTAGGACCATAAGTTTGCTTCAAGTTTGGAGAGGGTCAGAGCTCGAAATTAGAAAATTGCATACTCAAGTGAACAGCACATCTAAATTGATTCAATACCTCCTCAGAGAGTTCGTATTTTATTCAAACCTAAATTTATTCGAACACTTCAGTAATTTAGCTTAGCATAAGAGAATAAGTTCAGGAAAAGGTCTTTATTTGCGTTATTCTTTCTCGTCGTATTTTGGCTCAAAACAGGCGGGGTGCTCTTTGATCATTACTGTTTCGATGAATCCGAGGTCCCACGTGGACAGCCCATGGGACAATGCTACAGAGTCGGCTGTAAAGATTCATGGCACTGTGCCACTAAAGGTTCATAAGCGGATCAAATCCAGGTCGGATCCTTCATAGCGAAAATAAGTAAAACAAATGTTTTTTTACTGCAAAAATAAGTAAAACTAATAAGTAAAATAAGTAAAACAAATGTTGATATAGTGAAACAGACGAGACAGGTTGATTGCTTGCTTAGATTTCGCTATTTTTAAGTTCAGACAGACGAGCAATTATTAAAGTACTGTAAAAGTTGTTTCGAGTAGAATTCATATAAATTACCGATCTATTATTCTTGCACATGTACAAGTTATACTACATGTCGGTATATTTTTGCACGATCAAGCCAGATCATGGATCCTTCTATATGTTGATTTGACTAGTCTCCAAATCCTAACCAACTACACTTAAATTAATAATCTAAAGTAAAACAGTCAAACTACTTTTCTCTTATAAAACTTACTCTGAGCTCTTCACTCTTATTATCCTGCGATCCAACTGTAGGCGCTTTGGACTTCGTGCGACCGTTATCGAACGGAATGAACTGCCTCGTGAATTGAAGAAAGAAGGCATACATCTCCGAAGGCACCGCATCCTCTTGTGACGAGTCAGTGATGTCATCCTCTGACCAGAACCACCAGTCCGACGAATCACTCAGCGCCTCGTCGCAGTCTTCATCCGAATCAGCGATCTGTACGGGCGCGTTTGTCTCGGATACTGACTCGAGGCAGGATCCGGTCTCAGACACCACCTCCATTCTGAGCCTCTTGGCGTCCGGTGCATGATCGACTGCTGATCCGAGTTCAGGTTGCTGCCTAGTGAGAGATCTGAACGAAGAGAGGTGGTTATTGGAGGAGCTGTCAAGTGAAGTGATCTGGCTTTGGAGACAAGAGGTGGATGAAGATGATTGGACGGGGGCTGGTGCCGGCAATACCACCACCTCCGTGTGATCAGCAACAGGAGTGGCGGAGATGGAGAAGTGAGGGATCCGTTTCCGACGAGGGATGTCAGAACGGAGCTTTGTAGGTAGGTTTCTCCATGGATACTCATCAATTGGAGACGCATCTCTTCTCTTAGACATTGTAGAGAGAGAGAGAGAGAGATCAGATAGAGAAGTGTGAAGCAGAGGAGAACAGAAATGAAGCAGCAGTGTTTGTGTTGAATGGGAGACCCAGTGACGGGTATTTATAGCAAAGAGACGGCCGTGCATTGTTTGCATGATTCGTTGGAAATTTGAATTGACAACCGGAAAATATTTGATTGAACTTGGATTATAGCTGTACGGAAATACCACGATGTCGATCGGGTCCCATGTTAGTGACTAGTGGTTTAATGGTTTTACTTCCGTCCTTGTTTTTTTTTTTTTTGAAAAACTTGGCAGCGGCTGCCAAGGTTAAGATATTATTGAAATAGTAGAGTTTTACATCCTGTTGCCATTCTCCCTACTGGTATACAACCTAGTACAAAAAACTGACAGCAAGGGTTACCGCAAAACAGACGGCCTACCCATTTACCAGTAGATCTCAATAATTAGTACAATCTTAGAACAACAAAAAAAAAAAAAAACAATCAATTCTAAATGACCGCAACATCTTTGTTAGCGAGTCCCTCAACAGTTTTTCCTCCAGAGTTGAGCTTCCTGCCATATTCGCTCTGCCAGCAACTGCGGCAGCATCCGCTCGTCCGAAAAAATTCGAGCATTGCGCTGCTTCCAAATAAGCCAGCAGGTACACAAAAGCAAAGCAGATCCTCTTTTCTTCCAGTCACCTCCTCTGCTTCCCAAGCTGCGGATTGAGAATTCCCATGTTGCTTTTAAATCAGCCTTTCTCTGAATTGGATTGAAGCTTACTGTGTTACTTAGAATGAACCATACGTGTATCGCGTATGGACATAGAAAGAACACATGGAAAGCGGATTCAACCTGGCAATTCTGACATAGTGCGCAAGGTGTAGCACATGTCATGTTTCTTCGCAGCATATTGTCGTGTGCAAGTAATCTGTCCTTCAAACAGCAAGAATCCGAAAACTTTCACTGTAGGTGGCACTTTGAGCCTCCAGATGTATGCATATTGGTCTAGAATCAGCCCCCCTCCAATCATAGTGCTGTACATTGATCGGGCACTGTATTGGCCGGTTGCAGTCCACCTCCAGACTAAAACATCCCTCTCTTCCGTCATTGTGATCGCCTGTACCTTGTCTGAAAAATTCGGAGCAATTAGGTGGACAATCGGGATTGCATCATGCAGCGAGACATAGGGGTATTGTGGTCTTTCTTCCAGTTCATGAATTAGTGACATACCATCCCACGAATCGTATCAGAAGGAGATCTGTTGCCACTGCCTACGATCCATTTGGTTGACCAATCAAACCACCACCTTAGTTTTTGCAGCTGATTCCAAAAAAAGGACCCCTTTGCTGCCCAGAATTTCGGTCCCTGCGCATAGTGGCCAGTCCAATGCAACTTCCGTCCTTGTTAGTTGTTTCAAGTGCAACCAGGAAGAAGTTCCTTTCGATTTGACTTCTGAAAATAATATTATCGACGAATTATTGTGGATTGCGCTTATGTTCGAAGCTCATTAGTCACGATTGTTTGGAAAGGAGGAATTGGAGATAGCAGGCTCAAAACAATATGCAGAAG
Organism: Carex parvula; assembly: GCA_025461045.1. Classification (NCBI taxonomy): domain Eukaryota; kingdom Viridiplantae; phylum Streptophyta; class Magnoliopsida; order Poales; family Cyperaceae; genus Carex; species Carex parvula. The sequence goes on along the minus strand of JAJGRW010000389.1, from coordinate 360,848 downwards.
ATAGAATTCTTAGAGGAACATGTTGTATTTAAATACTTAATAACCGACATGATGTCCAATAAAATAAAATAAGAACTAATTTATAATATGTTTTTATTGTGGCGTATCAGATTTTACAGTTTTCAGAAGTAATGTCATCTACCGCAGGGCGGAGCCAAACTATATTTTCTTGTTACGAATAATATCAAATTTATGTTATATATGAACGAAAGTTAAATGTGAATAAAGATCAAGTATATAATATTGTTTTTTACTGTAAATGAGATTAATTTTATATTATCATAATATTATTTTTTAAACTATATTAAAATTAACGTATAAATATAAAAAAATTAAAAATGAATGAGGTCAATTAACTCCTTCAATCTAAGGCTAGATTCGCCCCCAATTTGAAATATTCAATGAGTTTAATTAGATTTTGTTTAGTGATGAGGGTCCAGATTGAACCAAATTTAAGACATTATATTTAAGTGATAAAAAAACAAAGAGTAAAGTCAATCGTCATGGTTGTTAGAAAGATATTAGTTATAACTTATAAATGTATTTCTTTCCATTTTGAATGTTGTCATTTATGGCAACGATAGTAAATCATGAGTAATCCTGTGGGGAGATGCCTTTGTATGCTTAGTTGCGTGATTGGGAGGCCCAACACCTATGGGTGTTTATTGGGTCCGGTTTAGTCGGTTTTGAACCAAACCGAATTAGTTTGGACCAAACAGTTTGGTTTTTTCAATTTAATGGTTCGGTTCGGTTTGTTTTCTAAAACCGAGTTATAATTTCGGTTCAGTTCAATTTGATAATTTTCAAAACCGAAATAACCGAACTGACCGAACTTTTATATATTATGAATTTGGTCCAGACCGCCCCAGTTTATTTCTTAATATCCCAGTTTATTTCTTAATCAATTGCTTTAAATACTTCGATTTATTTCTTAATATATCGATTTATTTCTTAATACCCGGTTTATTTCTTAATATGCTTCATTTTATTATAAATCAATTGCTTTAAATAAAAATAATAATATATTTTGATTTGAACTGAACAAACCGAAATAAAACTTTAGTTCGGTTCGATTCGATTCGAACACCCCTACCAACACCCCGACCGCATGAGGTTTGAAGTATGTTACAACTTACAACGATATGCTTTTTTTTTTTACAAATAAAATAACTGATCATCAGAATTTAGTGAACTCTAAGAAATTTACTTCCTGGAGAGCAACAATCAGCATTTACAACTATTTACCTTGCAGTCCATATCTGCTCTGCAGTTTACCATTGCACCTTCAAAAGAACTAATTAAATGTGGCACATTAATAAAAAAAAAAGAATCATAACAAACAAAATGTACTACTAGATCAGATCCAAAACATCATTTAGAATATCTGAACTCTCTGCTCGTCAGCTGACTCAACTGCAACAGTCGCTGGCTCCCATGAAGTTGGCAATTCATCGAAGTGCATTTGTGCATATTCACTCACCATTCCATTTCTTTCCTTCCAAATAATATCTTTCCTCTCTTCTTCTACTTTCTCCACCTTTTCTTTAGCTAGGGAGGTGACGTCACCAGCTGCTTTTGCCACCATACCAAGTGCACTTGTGAACCATGATGCACCGGTAGAGACATACCTGTTGTTCATTAAAGCAGAACCGGCACTAGTTGCCTTCTGCTCAGCCACCGCAATTGCTGACCGGGTCAACTCAGACACCTGGTCGAACCAATAGGGGTGTCATTATAATCTAACCCTGAGTGACTGAACCAAAATTCAATGCTAGAATTTGACCTGCTTTTAGGGCTCCTGACCAGAATGCTAAACTATTCTACTGATAGAGGCAAAGTATTTATCCCGGTGGGGTCAATTGATACGGCTTTTGAGACATTGTCTTCCAATTCAACAATCTTATAACATAAGGTTCCTTTTGGGGTAAATTTTGCTGAAGGTAACCAAACTTTGTCCTTTGTCACGAATTGGTCACTCAAGTTTGATTTGTTCTTGCATAGCAATTGAACTTTTTATTTGTTCCAATCAAGTCATTCATTTACTTTTTACGTCCAAAATACTTACGGAATATGCTCATCCATCTCCACGGCACTTCATATTTTGTTAGTATTTTGGACGAAAAAAAGTAACTTAGTGACTTGATTCAGACAAATGAAAAGTTCAATGGCTACAGAGTAACAAATTAAACTTGAGTGCAATTCGTGACAAAAGTACAAAGTTTAGTGACATCCGGCGAAATTTACCCTTGTGAAAATCCAGTGAATGCCAATCAACTTTACTGTGGCTAATTTTGCTCCCATGACTGCTAAGTGAAAACTGATACCTGGTAACGCTCATCGACCTCACGCATTTTTCCACTGACAAGTGCAGTTCCAGCAGATATCTTATCACTGAGGCCGATCTGGCGGTCCAGAGAGGCCACTGTAGCTGAGGCATTCAAAAGAAGCTGATGCCTCTCATCAAATGACTTTGCTACATTAAGAGCGTCTTTGCTTAGAACATAACCCTTTGCCAGCATGCCGCTAACCACATCTTCAGCCTTGAGTACAGCTGATGGTTCTGTCACTGAGGCCTTCTGCTCACTCTTTAGCCACATTGATTAAATTAGATAGAAATTCATTACAACAGAATTCTAATATCTTATACCAATGAGAACTAAGCAAAATCAGTACTGATGGGAGAAATCAGAAAACAGTCAAATGACATGAAAAGTTGTAATATATTACATTTTACTGCATTAGTCGGGTTCATGACAAATAAATTGAACTTATCAATGATAAGTATGGACTCCATTATAATTTATGATCCTCCACCTTTGAACTATCTGACAACCTTTGTGAACAATGAAGTTCAGATGCAAGATATATTATAACCACCATGTTTTTTTCTTCTTTTTAATTAATTAAACACAGGAAAATTGTGATGACCCAAGCAGCTGTGATAAATAGGTTAAAAAGAATATTACCAATAGTTGTCAGAATATTACCATTAGTTGTCTGTAGGCTTCAGGAGGCAGTTGGTAGTTCTCAACAGGTGTTATGGTGACTGAAAGATCAATTATAGTGGCTCCCTAAATTACCAAGAAATACAAAAGACTTGAGTACAAAAATATTGATGATTTAGAAAAAATTTAGTTAAAAAAAGTGCAAGGAGCTGGGACACTCAAAAACTTCTTTTTGCAACTAATCATTTACAGATCGCTAAAATCTGTTGGTATGTGTTTTAATGAACTAAATTCTGTCATCTTGAATTTCAGTGGTTCGAGTGACTGCCCCTATTTTCTTGGGTTGCTCAACTTTCACTAATGGATATGTCGATAAATGCTCAATCGAGGTACAAATTGATTTAGCTCCAGCCAAAAGAACCTGATGTTGGGAACACACTGCTATGTGATGGTTACTATAAGCAGTTGGATCAGGTACCAGATGGTATGTGATAATACCAGATCGTACTGCAATTCATTGTTGCAACATAGAGAGACAGAAATAAAAGAACTACAGTAAATGGACTTACTGAGAGTAGAGCTGCTGTATCTGCACCCTGTGAGTCCTTAAATGTGACATAAGCAACCTGAGATCTTTCAGATTCACTGCCAATTTCAAAAGGTATAGTCAAATATATAAAAAAAGAAGCATAGTCTATCATGAAAAATTATATACATAGAGATTAAGGCGACAAACCCTCGCATTTCCACGTATTCAATGGACCCAGAGAAAGAAAAGAACTCTTTTATATCCCTTTCTGATGCATGCAAGGAAATATTGCTGACTTTCACTGTCCTGACCTGACAAGGGGAAAAGAAAATGGCCTCAACACGGGTACAAGATCTTGAAAAACATGTTCACTGATTATTTGTCCTGAAGAAAATGTAAAACAGGTAATTGATGTTTAGTATGGCTACAGATTCAAGGCTAGCTTTGAGATTTGCAGATCAATTATCACTATCAGGCCGCTATGATTGCAGATTGCCGTAAATGTAAGTTTCAGCTGTCATATATTGGTAATGCCCAAGTGTGTAACTATATTACAGAAGGAAATGTAGGGGTTTCTCACATCAGAAACATCGATTGTCCAACTTGGAGAGACAGGCACCTGAGGATCTGCTCCCATACTAATATGGCTTTGTTCAAGTGGAACCTATAATACAAGGAAAGCTGTAAATACAATACAATAATTCATCAATAAACTAAAGCTGACACTTCGGGAATCAAATGCATTTGCTTCTCAGTGTTGTAAATAATTTTTGTTACTGGAACAACTAGCATTAAGTACAGAAGATTGACTCATGTACCAGTCAAGATGCCTTTGATCCAGATAATAAATTTCGTATCATGGAAGCAGTTTGGGCTTGATGCCCATGGGACCAAATTTGCATCATATAGTCATTCTAGTTGTCTAATCAAGCTTTCGATTCATAAATTGGATGGCTGGGAGGCAGATAGGCATCAGACCCCAAGCTGCTCCATAGCATCATTTTGGAAATGTGGGCCATAGTTAAGAAATGATAAAAGAATTTTACAACGAACAGCTACCTTCTGCTTTTAAACTGAAAACAAGTTAATTATCATAAATATCTCTTGATACATGTAATATGTCAAGAGATGAAACCACAGTTCAAGACTTCAAGGGAAGATAAGTACTGACATATGGCTCTTTACAAAAGAAGAAGAAGACGGAACAAGACCATCAATTATATGTACTAGAGAGGGAGGAAATTCCTAGTGAAAGCAATATGAGAAAATAACAATGGGCCAGAGAAAAGGTCAGAAACAGTATTCTCTACAGCAATCTTACAAAGGGGTATTAAGGAAAACTAACTAATTGAAACTCCCATTACATTATTTGGTTGCTACCTGCAAATTGTTAGATGCAATGTCCCTTTATCAATTGAGAAAATATCCAATTTTGAGCGCATCGTGAAATAAGATTTCACCATTTTAGCCTAGAAACATTCAAAATTTTGGAGGGTATTGAAAGAGTTATCCAACTTTAAGCAAATTGAAAATTTCCTATGACCGCAATAACTCAACCTCAGACCAGTTGAAACGAACAAAAAGGTTTTGAAATATCATATCTAGGTATCAAGAAATCAGTGACTAAAATTCAACAAACTGAATATGAAAGCGAAAGTTAACCGAATTAGCCGGATCTACTGACTAGCATTATATACATTCGCAACAAAGGTAATACAAATGTTATAACCATTAAAAAAGTAGACAATTAGCTTACCGCCATTTGTATTGGATACGCAAAAGCTAAAGATGAAAAGGTAAAATGAAGATGCAGTCGGTGCGCAAGGCCAGTAGCTAGGTAGATTTGTTGTCGCTGTACCCCAAGTATTGCGGATCAGGTGAGAGATAGAGAAAGGGGGAATGAACGAATGAACGAATGAACGAATGAATATTGGTAACTAAGCGCGTCCCGTGATTTTTATTTTTACCTAAAAAAAAATATATTTTAATATAAATAACCAGGTTTTTAAAAGATTTTTATTTCTACCCAAAACGCTAGGAATATTTGCGGTTCGAATTAAAAATTCGGAACGCTAGGAATATCAGCGGTCCGAATTTTTAATTCGAAACGCTAGGATTCCTAGCAGTCCGAATTCTTAATTCGGAACGCTAATATTCCTAGCGTTCCGAATTCATAATTCAAAACTACAGTCGCCAACCTTTTCATTTATTATTATATTAAATGGTAATTTTTCACCGATAACCCTAAAGTTATTTTTATTACAAAGAATTATATTATAAAAACTTATCAATAATATAAAATTTCATTTATTATTATATTAAATGGTAATTTTTCACCGATAACCCTAAAGTTATTTTTATTACAAAGAATTATATTATAAAAACTTATCAATAATATAAAATTTCATTTATTATTATATTAAATGGTAATTGTTCACCGATAATCCTAAAGTTATTTTTATTACAAAGAATTATATTATAAAAACTTATCAATAATATAAAATTTCATTTATTATTATATTAAATGGTAATTTTTCACCGATAACCCTAAAGTTATTTTTATTACAAAGAATTATATTATAAAAACTTATCAATAATATAAAATTTCATTTATTATTTTATTAAATGGTCATTTTTCACCGATAACCCTAAAGTTATTTTTATTACAAAGAATTATATTATAAAAACTTATCAATAATATAAAATTTCATTTATTATTTTATTAAATGGTAATTTTTCACCGATAACTCTAAAGTTATTTTTATTACAAAGAATTACCATTTAATATAATAATAAATGAAATTTTATATTATTGATAAGTTTTTATAATATAATTCTTTGTAATAAAAATAACTTTAGGGTTATCGGTGAAAATTACCATTTAATAAAATAATAAATGAAATTTTATATTATTGATAAGTTTTTATAATATAATTCTTTGTAATAAAAATAACTTTAGGGTTATCGGTGAATAAATTTCTAGAGTTATCGGTGAAAAATTACCATTTAATAAAATAATAAATGAAATTTTATATTATTGATAAGTTTTTATAATATAATTCTTTGTAATAAAAATAACTTTAGGGTTATCGGTGAAAAATTACCATTTAAAAAAATAATAAATGAAATTTTATATTATTGATAAGTTTTTATAATATAATTCTTTGTAATAAAAATAACTTTAGGGTTATCGGTGAATAAATTTCTAGGGTTATCGGTGAAAAATTACCATTTAATAAAATAATAAATAAAATTTTATATTATTGATAAGTTTTTATAATATAATTCTTTGTAATAAAAATAACTTTAGGGTTATCGGTGAAAAATTACCATTTAATATAGTAATAAATGAAAAGGTTTAATATAGTAATAAATGAAAAGGTTGGCGACTGTAGTTTTGAATTATGAATTCCGAACGCTAGGAATATTAGCGGTCCGAATTAAGAATTCGGACCTCTAGGAATCCTAGCGTTTCGAATTAAGAATTCGGACCGCTGATATTTCTAGCGGTCTGAATTTTTAATTCGGACCGCGGATATTCCTAGCGTTTTGGACAGAAATAAAAATATTTTAAAAACCTGGTTATTTATATTAAAATATATTTTTTTTGAGTAAAAATAAAAATCACGGAAGCGCGTCGGTAGAGGAGCAAGGGCGAAAGGTATAAACTAAGTAAAATTAATTAATAGTGGCCAGCGGGAAATTCGAGTATAGTTTGAGGGTTCAAATGTTATTATCAGTCGCCGGTACAGTTTTACCGAAATTTTTATTAATAGAAAATAAAATAAAAAACTATCAACATTGAAGAACGTTTTTGCTGGAATTCGAGATTTAGCGAAAACGTGATGGTCCATAACGTTCAGGACACCGTAGCTGGACATTATAAACTATAACGTGCAGTTAATCTGATCTCTAATGATTTTTAATTAACAAAAAACACTGTAGCTGGACGTTATGGTCCATAACGTCCCGCTACAATGTTTTTTTTTTCAAAAAATCATAAACTGAAGCAAAGAAAAAAAAAAAAAAAACTGTAGCTGGATGTTATAGACCATAATATCCTGCTACAGTGTTTTTGTTAATTAGAGATCATTAGTGATCAGATTAACTGAACGTTATCGATCATAACGTCTAACTACAGTGCCCTAAACATTATGAATCATCACGTTTTTACTATCTCGAATTCCAGCGAAAACGTTCTTCAACATCGATATTTTTTTATTTTATTTTCTATTAATAAAAATTTCGGACAGTTTTACACTTTTCACTTTTACGAGTACCCACACATGCTCCACAGATCCAACACGTGCGTGGCTGCGTTTCCTTACGAATTCGTATCCTCTGCATTAACTCAAATTTTGAGTTAAGATCTGAACCGTCCTATTGAGATCCGCACTAATATTAAAGTGCATGTGCATTATAGGAGTGGACAGGATTGGTCCGAGTTCTGATCGTACAGTTCATAAATTAACTCAAACGGTGCGTTAATGCAGAGGATACGTATTCGTTTGCTTACACGATAAGATATTTACCTTTTAGTCAAAGGTCAAATTAGGCCATGTTCAATAGCATATATTTATTACACTTGATGCTTTCTGCTATTACTTTTCCAGTATCTTATGCTATCTATTATACATCTTTTTCTTCTGAAAAAATCAAATGCTATCTATTATAGTTTGGTCGCGTCTTCAATTTTAAATAATTCTTTAGAGTTGTAAACAAATTTGTACAATCTAGTTTATATGGAATGTTCTGGATTAAATATTACCAAAACATTAATTAATATATAGCAGGGAAGTTGGGTCCAATGTTGCAACCTACATCGTTTGATTTCATAGATAAGTTAAAATTGTAACTAACAAGTGAGACAGGTACCCGCCAACAGAAAGGAAGATAGCTATCATGCGACGAGTCTTCTTTTATTCTGTTTAGAAATTTGGGTTAATTTCTCATGTACTCTCAAAGAATTCTTCAATTTCTTATTTACCCCTCTTACTCTTTAATATATCTAATATGTCCTTTAACTCCTTCTTTTATTTCTTATTTGCCCATTACACAATAATTTTGAATTTAATCATAACTAAATCTCTAGATAAAATAACAAGAGAAAAAAAAATACCCTTTTATGAAGTTTTGTTAAGAATTTGATCGGTCTATATTCGATAACACCAGCGTCTCACTCGGAGTGTCCTCAGATGAAACCACAAAGCTCGACTCTAATTTTTCCACCATTCTTAATTGGACGAACAGAGCGGTAAACATGAACAACTTTAAAACTATATAATTACTGGCACTCTAGTACCGGTAACAGATTGGGAAAGGATATGGATCCAATTTTCTTTTAGCTGGAGCATTTGAGCTAGGCCGAGATGCATAAAAGCATCTTTTCTTTTAGGCATTTCATCAAACACTACACAACCCATAAATTGGGACTCTCACACGCACTCAAAACAAATCGATCTGAAACTAGCAACCAATCAAAGGCCAAAGGGATTACTAGAGCTAAGAATGGTGGAAATATTAGAGTTGAGCTTTGTGGTTCCATCTAAGGACACTCCGAGTAACATGCTGGTGTTATCGAATATTTCTTAACAGAAATTTATAAAAGGGTATTTTTGTCTTTTATTATTTCATCTAGAGATTTAGTTATGGTTAAATTCAAAATTATTGTGTAATGGACAAAGAAGAAATAAAAGAAGAAGTTGAAGGACATATTAGATATAATAAAGAGTAAAGGGATAAATAAGAAATTGAAGAACTTTTTGAGGCTACATGAGAAATTAACCCTAGAAATTTTATAATGCATTGAAAAATATTTTGGAAGGAAATAGATGATAAGTATTGCCACGAGATCCGCTCCAACACTTTTGACTAGCGACAAATGATCTTCCTAATTTTAATTTTGACAATCATACATTTGAACTTTTTTTTTGGGTTGAGAACTCTTAGAAAATTACATTGATCTAACGATTTACAAGATAACAATTATATAGGTTCTTTTTGTTTAAATTAAAAAGTATGAAACCTCTACATTAAGCTACATATAAAATCATCTAATTTGCTATGTTTGCTATGCGCAGCCGAGAGGCACTGAATTTAACCGGACCGGAAACTAAATCAACTGGACTAGGACAATCACCACTCAGCTAAGAAGGCATTAAATCAAACCGGATCAGGAACTAAATCAACTGGTCTAGGACAATCACCACTCAGAGGTCCCGATAAGAGAGAAGAAGAAAGAGAGGAGGAATTAGACAACTTTTGCTATCATCATCGGCAACCAGGGGCGGATTCAGAATGTTTGTCAGAGAGGAGCAGGAAAATAACAAATCAATTTGAATAGTTAATCGGGTTCAAACTCATTAGCTAATTGGGTATTAGATAAAAAAAGAATGCTCTAACTTCTAATTTTCAATGCTCTGACTTCTAATTTTCAATACTCTTAACTTCTAATTCTAATTACCAATTAGAATTCAAGAAATTTATCATAATTTTAACTCTAAATTTAGCATTAATTACAAACTAAAATTCCAGAGGGGGAAATAAAATTTCAGAGGGGACCAAAGTAGAACCGAACCTATAAATTTTTATAAAACTTCAAAATCCAGGGAGGGGCAGTTGACCCTCCTGGACTACACTGGGTCCGCCCCTGCCGGCAACAACCAAATAAACGCGTACCTTATTCATATAAAATGTGCTTAGATGAATAAATGTGCTTGGAGACTAAATTTTATATTGTTTGATTTTTTTTACTATTTTCTAAGAATGGTACAAAATTAATGTTTCTAAACCATTCAAAAAACAATGATTTTGTATCTATCTAAACTAATAGTAAAAAAAATTAAAAAATATAAAATTTGATCTCTAAATATATTGTAATATAAAAATCAAGTTAAACAGCTCGGATTCACTATTTGAACTTTAAAACGAGAAATAAAGAATATAAAGTATAATAAGACATACAAAATATGAAAAATTATGAGAGAGAACATGAAAGATTTATGCATTACATACACTTCTCACTAGAGAAAAAAGAGAGCATTCTTGTCACGTAATGAATCTTCGTCGTATCAGGATAGCTTTGTCATGATTTTTGACTATTTTATAAGTATCTTATCTAAATATCAATTTTCACAGAATTTATAACCAATGCCATCTAGAAAATCAGATATTCAACCTTCTGACACATCTAAGAGCAGACATAAAATCTTCTAGATTAATTAATTGTTCAACCTTCTGACACATCTAAGAGTAGACATTAAATACAGCAAAGAGCATGGTGTGATGTGCTCACTAAGAGAGTTTGATGAGCATAACTTCAAAAGTCTATCGGATTGTCTTCAAACGACGAATTCAAACTGTTGAAATCCATCTACTTAATGAGTGATGCATGTACATGAATTTTTTTGGAAGTTTTGAATTCATTTAGTACAAAGTCAAGCGGTCAAAACAATGAACCTTTTGTAAGTTATTTTATAAATGTATTCATTTTTTAATATTTTTTTACCGCTTGACCTTATACTAAATGAATTCGAAACTTTTAAAATTTTGCATATACATGCATCATTTATGAAGTAGATGGATTTCAACAGTTTGGATTCGTCGTTTGAAGCCAATCCGATACAATTTTAGAGTTATGCTCACTAACCCCTCTTGGTGAGCACATCACACCCTAGCTTTGCTCATTTAAATATGTTAGAAAGAAAAGAAAAGAAAAGAAAATATCTTATAATTTAGATGTACTAGAAGGACTCTGAAACATTTTTCAGACAAGATTTTTACCGTTGTAAAAAAAATTAAACTATTTCTTGGTGTGTTACTGGAAAAAAATAAAAATACTTTGTATCTGAATTATTGATCTCAGTTCAAAAGTCACTTCTAGTAAATATAGAAATTATTGTGTTCTTTCTATTTTTGAAAATTATTAAACAATTATTAAATCAAACGAATCAAAATTTGATTGATTTTATAATAATTGTTTAATTATTTTCAGAAATAAAAAGAATAATTAATAATTTAAATATGTTAGAAAGAAAATTAAATCAAATAGATAAAACATCTTATAATTTAGACGTACTAGAAGGACTCTGAAACATTTTTCAGGCAAGATTTTTCTCTATTGTAAACAAAAATAAACTATTTCTTGGTGTGTTACTGGAAAAAAATAAAAATACTTTGTATCTGAATTATTGATTTTGGTTCAAAAGTCACTTCTAGTAAATATAAAAACTATTGTGTTCTTTCTATTTCTGAAAATTATTAAACAATTATTATTGAATCAAATGAATCAATCAAATGTTGGTTTTTTTTTTTTTGGAGGGGTCCGCAGGGAGGTTTGGCGGTCCTTTGTTTTTGGAGCCGCAAATTGGCTTGGCGGCCTGGATGTTTTTGAAAAGTCCCAAAATCAGAATGTTTTGATTTATTTTTTTATTATGGTATAAATAAAATTTTCGGTGCACCGTTGCACAAAAATATGAAGTGCTATAAGGTGCTCTCAAGCAATCTTCTATTTTAATAATTTTTTTTTGACAAAGAAATGTGAAGGTCTAGCTTTCAGATACTATTAAAAGGACACAAGATGTGTCAGAGTTTTACATAACTAAAGGAAAGAAAAAAAAAAGAAAAAAAAAAAGAAAGCAAATGAAACAACATATAATATAAGGACATAAATACAAGAACTTAAAAACTTTTAGAGCTTAAGTTAACAAAAAGGGACTCATCTTCATAATGCCGTCACAAAATGATTCCTGATATCAGCCAGGATTGCGCAAACTAGCTTTTGTATTCTTCATTTATCTCTTCCACAAGTATCTGCACCGGTCTATCCTTATCTGTGAAGATCTTTCTGCATCTCTCCCTCCAAATAACAAAACATATTACCTTTTGCAGCGCCCTTTCGTTTTTATGTGGTGATTTCAGCAAATTCCAATCATATCTTTTTATTGTGAGATGTGCACTGTGTCTGAACTCCCTCACTGACTCCCTTATTCCTCTCTGAATCTCCTTCGTAACCCTACAGTGGTGGAACAGATGCTGAGTTGTTTCTGTCTCTCTTTTGCACATAACGCATCTATTGACCAGTGTCTTTTGCATCAGGATTTCTACTGTCAGTATCCTGTTCTGCTTGATATTTAGCATCTTGTTCTGCAGCATCAGTCATGTGAATATCTGCTCTCTTTGTGGTCCTTTCACCTGCCATACTCTGGAGGAGAACAGCTTGGGTCCGATGGGTTTCGGGACCGTTCAATCTACTTTACGATTCGTGCGCATGAATTTTAAAACAGATACAAAATTTGCGGACGTGAATCTTAAAGTAGATAGGACGGTCATCAAACCCATCGAACTCAATTTGAGTCTGATGGACATCGGACCCAGATTGACCTCGCTCTGGAGAGATAGTGTACTGATATGAGGGCTGCTTATATTTTAACAATATTATTATCACGACAAAGGTTGTTGTCACTTGTCAAACACGTGTCATTTGAAAGTGTATTACAAAGTCACTTTTTCAGTATTTTTAATTTGATATATATATATATATATATATATATATAGAGTAAGGCTACGGTGCTTTGCAAAGTAAACCACCCCGTTTACTTCGGGTCATTTTTTGGATTTTGAAAATTCAAACAACCGATCCGAACCGTTCAACATGTTCTAAATATTGAAATGTGCTTGGAGACCAAATTTTACATTTTTTGGAATTTTTTTACTATTTATTAAGCCACTTTGAAAGTCGCTGATCCGATGGTGAACAGTAAAAAACAGTAAAATTTTCTGGATCACCGGATCAGAAACTTTCAAAGTGGCTTAATAAATAGTAAAAAAATTCCAAAAAATGTAAAATTTGGTCTCCAAGCACATTTCAATATTTAGAACATGTTGAACGGTTCGGATCGGTTGTTTGGATTTTCAAAATCTAAAAAATGGCCCGAAGTAAACGGGGTGGTTTACTTTGCAAAGCACCGTAGCCTTACTCTATATATATATATATATATATATATATATATATATATATATATTTCAACGATTCAAAATTAATAATTTTATTCAAAAAATAATAATTCGTATTCAAAAATAATTTTTATTCAAAATTAACGAGAGTCAGTTGAGAATCTCCACTTTTATTCAAAAAATATTTTTTAATACAAGATTAAATAATACTTAAATTTTATAAAATTTGATTAGTAGACAATTTTTTAGCTTTTATAAATTAACAATTCTGATAATATCTTTATAAGTTAACTTCTAATTTTGTAATTTTATGTAAATTTTAAAAGAAATATTATAAAAAGAAAAAAATTATATGTGCCTATATAAACTTTGAAAATAGCTAATTTCTCTATGATAACATTATAATATCCAATATTTCCAAAAAAAAAATTGACATCTTTTCTTATGTGCCCTTTTATTTATTTAACTTCCTTTTTAGTTATTTTAAAATTATAATTAACAAATATACTCTCTCATCATAAGTTACTTGTTGGAAAATAGGTTACATATTAACATGTCAGCTTTTCCTCTATAACTCTACAGGGCCTTCCTTTCGTATTTAATATTCCACTCTAGCTCAGTTTTCTAGTGGAGTCCTCCCGAAATTTTTATTTATACCATAATAAAAAAAATAAAACACTTTGATTTTGGAGGATTTCCAAAATTACCCATACTGCCAAGCCAATCCGCGGCCTTAGAAATGGAGGGCCGCCAAATGAATCTGCGGACCCATATGCAACATAAACAAGCCCCAAAACAAATTTGATTTTATAATATTTATTTAATAATTTTCATAAATATAAAGAACACAATAATTTTTATAATTACTAGAAGTGATTTTTACCGGACTCAATAATTCAAATACAAAGTATTTTTTTTTTCTAGTAACACAAAAAAATAGTTTATTTTTTTTACAACTGAAAAAAATCTTGCCTGAAAAATATTTCGGAGTCATTCTTGTACATCTAAATTATAAGATGTTTTATTTATTTTATTTAATTTTCTTTCTAACATATTTAAATATTAATTTTTCCTTCTATTGAAAATTATTAAACAATTATTATAAAATCAAATTTGTTTTTAGGTTTGTTTCTGTTGCATTTGGGTCCGCAGATTCATTTGGTGGCCTCCGTTTTTGGGGCCGCAGATTAGCTTGGCGGCCTGCATAGTTTTGGAAATCCCCAAAATTAGAGTGTTTTAGTTTATTTTTTTTGGAAATATGGTATAAAACTTCGGGGAGTCCTCTAAGCCGAATAAGTAGCGAATTCGGAATTTTGGATACCTAAAGTGGCTCAAATTTTGAGTTTGGATCCGCATTTGAAACCGCATAACTGAATGTAATTTATGGAAAAAAATAATTAGAAAAAAGAAGTTAAGTGTGGAGATATTAAATATGAAGAGGGTCAAATGTCTTTATTTTTTTATACCTCCATCATGTCTTTATCTTTAAAATATTAATAATTCAAAATGTAAATTATAAATGTTAAAATAAAACCGTTAGATGTGATCTATATTATTTCTTTATACGCTCATAAAAAATATCACATTTTGATTTTGATTTTATGTGAATCAATAAGTTACAAAATAAACGTCTAAAAATCATCCACATTAGTACATTTTTACAAACTCTTGATGACAACCAAGACAAAGTTGAAATGTCACTATTTTTTACATGTGCATAGATAAAATGATATAGATCACATCTTACGGTTTTATTTTGACTTTTAAGTTTTACATTTTGAGTTATTAAAATTTTTAAAAATAGAGGTATGATGGAGACACAAAAATTTTGCACCCTCCTCATTAAATATTATGTATTTTCATTGAAAAAAATAGTTATTTTGAAAGTTTACATGGACACACTGAAAATTTCCTTATTAAAATTATCAAATAACAAATAATCCCTCTTTCTTTACATCAAACGGCCATGTTTCGTCTCTGTGTTTTGATGATTAAATAAAATGCGAAACAAGAAGGTTAAATATTAACCGTGCTAAGAAGTTTATGTTCGGTTGTCTTAACTCGTAGATAGACGCTAAGAAGTTAATTTCAGAGGTAAAGTTTTTTTAAGGCCCGAAGATCAAAGGCAAAGCTAGTAAGAACGAATGGGGGTCGATCGAAACCCTTTTTTTTTTTTTAATTTTTGTATACTTATACAAGATTTTTCTATATAGTTTAAAATAAAATGCTACGGGTACTATAAAATTTACCCCTATTCGCAACATAGAAAATTTTATAATATTAACTTCCATTCACGTTTGACCCCACACTTATAAAGTCTAGCTTCGCCTCTGCCGAAGATGGATTAAGATTTTGAATAAAGGAGGAGCTTTAAATCCGATTTTTGTATTAATAGGGGAAAAAATATATCAAAATAGAGGTACATTTTTATGAAATGTTGATATATAGGAAGAGCGAGATAGACATTCTCATTCTACTACAGTGCCCGTCCGCTATAATATCCTCTACAAATCTCATTGCCTGAGCGATTTATAGTGAAACGAGCATTCCCTGTAGTAGACGGGAATGTCTATTATGTTCTTTCTATATATCAACATTTTATGAAAATATATCTCTATTTTGATATTTTTTTTTTCAATTTTAACAAATTGGTTTTTAATTCTTAGTAAAAATAAGTTAGATGATTTTAAATAGTAATCTTCAATCTTTTTCTTTCTTTGTTGTTTTTTTTTTTTTCGTTTCTGGAGAATTGAGTCTCTGAAGTTCCTGCAGTTTATACGGAATTCAGATCCTCCCCGGTACCGTAAAAGGGAATCTCTTAGAATTAGTAGATCTGGATCGTTCTTTTAACTTTGCACGAATTTCAAAAGCCCAACTAATACTGCCTCCTCGCTAGTCCGAATCTCGAAGTGGCTGAGAGTAAATCTCAAACCGTAAAATGTAGAGAATCTTTTACACATATTGGAGTGGATACTCTTCCGTTTATACGGCCTAACGAATCGACTCGTTCAGCAACTCCGGCGGACCCATTGGGTTTTCTTTCGTACTTGTGCGAGCGCACTGCGCAGAGAGAGAGAGAGAGAGATGCTCCGCGTGTCGGAGACGGAGGGAAGAACGACAAGGAGGGAGAGCCACGTGGCGAGGTACCGTCAGATGGGCCACACGCTTCTCGAGCTTCAGCGCGCCACGGATCAAGTGTTTGATGCCGTCTCCCTAAAAGTACCTCAGTACCTTGTTTTCTCTATTGCACATACACTCTTGAATGTTGAATCTGTATCTAGTTTCTAGGCCAGATTATAAAACAACCCCCTAAATTGACATTTTTCACATGTGTTCTTTTGAAATTGTTAAGTTGCTCGAGGGGCTTCTAGATTCCATGATCCTAATTAAAATTCGTATATATGCACGGGACTGAAGTAAAGGAATTCATGGATTTATAAGTCTTTTGATTATAGCCATAGGTACAAATTCATTTGGAAATACATCAATGTGACTAAGGATTTTGTGTCTGTGAAGTTAACATGGAAGTAACTAACTAGCATATGAATAGGACTGATTTAATTTTTGATTTAAAACCAGGACGGTCAATCAATGGCAAAAGGTGAACTACTTTGTAGAATTGAAGAGCATGCAAACAGCATAGCTTTAGATCCTTATATTTGTGCCTTATATATTCTTCTTCTGTAACTATCTAATTGTACTTGTAAGTAACTTTTTTAATCAATATATTTGTTAGCGGCACTTTCTGCCAACCTTCAAAAAAAAAAAAACTATCTAATTGTATGTCTTTCTTATGAATTTCGGAATTTTTTATTTCCTCAGATTGCAGAGGAGCGGAGTAAATTATCTGATATATCTAGTAGAATCCAAGAAGCCAAGGTTTGTGTTTGCAGCACAAACTAAGTTTAATTTGCACCATTTTTAGCTCTTTAAGGACCTTTGTATTATGTAATGTCACATGGTGCACTGTTGGCTGTGTCATACTTAAATCATCATAATAATTTCCCTTTCTATTTGTTATAGGCTAAGATCAGTAAAATATCACATTCAGAAAGTGCAGCGAAGATTGTTTCACCTGCACGGCATCCACTGGCCAACACGACAATAGACGATTTCAAACCCTTATTTCAATGCAAGGATGAAGGAGAGAATTTAGGGTTTCCAGTTGCGAACTTGTTAATAAATGGAGGTTTAACCAGAGTAAGCAATTACAACCTCGTTTCGTTCTTATATTTACTTGTGTTTTATGCCCCTGACTTTATTATTTATTCATACTTAAATTATGCCAGGAATTTGGTACAGATGGCACGCTTGAACTCCTTCGATTTTTTTCAGACAAGAATTGTGCATATCAATTGAGAGAAAATGATATTAAGGTACATATAGATCATGTCCAAATCTTTTGTTTAATTAAACTTTAACTTGTACTTTTCTGGATTTGGCAATGATAAATTCCCTTGTGACTTTGAGCTTTTCAATTACTTCTTCTTCTTGAAAGCCTTTATTCCCAAACAAGTTGGGGTAGGCTAGAAATGAAACCCAACAGGAATCAACAACACATGGACTTCCCAGGAGGTCACACATTCTAGTACTACTCCTGCCCAATTCGTGAAGGTTTCATTTACATAAATAGTCTGTTTTTTTACCGCTGGCTTGTCAAGCCTATCATGAACTCTCCTCCTTTTTCCTATTTTGGGACAGGCTGTGTATAGGCTCAAAACATTACTTGTAGCAAATATATTGTGACTTTTATTTTGATTTTGGTATCATATGCACAACTGCACAAGTATGAACTTTGGTTTTAGCATCTCTTTTTTTGTGGGGTGTTCAGGAAAAAGGAAATCATTCCCAAATGAAAGATGATACATCTCTGGAGAAACTCTTCGAGAAACTTATTCTTATATTGTGACTTTTATTTTGATTTTGGTATCATATGCACAACTTTCATTTGACCATGATGTTTTTTTTTTTTAAGGTTAGTGGCGTATAGCCAACTAATGATTGTATTGAAAAAATTCCTCAAAAAATAAAAATGGTATTGAAAAAAGTTAAAAATGTTACAAGATACCAGGGGTACCTGGTGTGTGCATGTTGTCCTCAGATTACGCAGTGTGTTGGTTTGTACGGGATCACAAGGTGAAGATCTCGATTAGGCCCAAGGATATTCTCGGATTAGTGTTCACTGATATGATGTCTTGTGCCTTATTTTAATTGATATTCTACTGCACATTAGCTGTTCCATGGAATGTCTAAATGACTTATTCTCTGATAAAGAAAAAAGAGGGTAATTTGAGGGAGTTTTGAACATTACTTGTAGCAAATTTTGAGGAAACTTATTCTTATATTGCGACTTTTATTTTGATTTTGGTATCATATGCACAACTGCACAAGTATGATCTTTGGTTTTAGCATCTCTTTTTTGGTGGGGTGTTCAGGAAAAAGGAAATCATTCGCAAATGAAAGATGATACATCTCTGGAGAAACTCTTCGAGAAGTCGAGGTATTCTGTATCATTTGCTTTTACTTTTTTTGTACTTTTAGTATTTCAATAAGAATCCTTTGCCTACGTACACTTGTTGGTGGCCAATCTAAACCCGTATCAGATTTTAGCTCAATTGTTTCTGAGTCAGGCTTATTACAGTTATTTGGCAAGTAATTTTACCCTGGGTTCAACATCTGATCTAAAAGGAGACCAGTTGCCACCACCTCCACCAAGTCTTTCTCCTTCAAATTTCAAGGTACGAATAGTATGAATATTTTCTTGTTTATTGTTTCTTCTTGTTTTATATAAATAAAATACTTTTTTCTCGCAGTCACACAGATCAGGAGATTGAAGTTTAACTTCAAATTGATTATACTCTAATATGCTGCAAAGGTTAGGCAAGATCGTCCATGCATTTGAATTATTGTTGGTGTAGAGTATATTTCACTTGTTTTGAGCTTGTGAAGCTAATTTATTGCTGTTCAGTGTTTATTTGAAATTTTAAGATGATAGATTTGATAGCTTATAAACTCCGCTTGTGTAGTTTCTACACAGTCTGTCCCAAGCTAGGGTAGTACTAAGATGGGTGACCTCTTGGGAAGTCCCTGTGTTACTGATTTTGGTTGGGTTTCATTTCTAGCCTACCTCAACTTGTTTGGGAATAAAGGTTTTGAAGAAGAAGAAGAAGATTTGATAGCTTATAAATACCGAGAGGCTTTTATTCTCTTATCATAACTTACAAGTGCTAATATCTATGGGGTTGTTCGGCAACAAGGCTTAAGGCTTAATCCACTTCCTTTAGTTTCCTTAGCCGCTTAATTTTGTTGAACACTGGTTCCTTAGCGCGGATTAAGAACACCTCCTTTAGCCTCCTTTTGTTCAGATTTTAATCATCTGTCCGGATCTTAAGGCACTAATATCCCTTCCTTTAGCTTCTTTAGCTTTCACCTACGGATTAAGACAACTGAACATCGGTTCCTTAACGCTCTTTAAGCTCTTAATCCTTCACTCTTAATCTTTTGTTGTCGAACGGCCCTTATAGGACCATTACTCAGGGGCAGAATTAGAAAATTTGAATAGGGGAACTAATCTATAAAATACATAATATGTCAAAAAGGCAAAAAAAATGTGATTAGTGGGAATTGAACCCATGACCTTACAAACACCAAATAAAACACTTACCACTAGACTATAAGCACACATTTATCATTTTACGAGGAGGGCTAGACTATATAAAAGCGTAAAAAAAATAAAAATTAAATTAAATTTTAATATACATAATTAAAAAATTTAAAGTCATTGGGGTGGTTTAGCACCCCGTAACATACATGTAGATCTGCCCTTGCCAGTACTGAGTTTTCACTGGTATTAGTACATATACGCTTGTTACCAAGCCAGCCAGTTTGGTACTGATATTTGTGATAGTAGCATATGTGATAAGGAACCTCAAAACAGGGCGGACTCGGGAGTACCCATGGGCTTGTATACAGAATTCGGATCCAGCGAAGTAACTCAATCTTTGGATTTTGGATTGAGACCGTCTGATTCGAATCTGCGAAAATTCATTTCTGAAGTGAGTGCACACATTCCGACGTTGAATTTGAATTCCGAGACGATCTCGAGTGACAAATTCGAATCGGATGGTCTAGATCCAAAACCCAAAGATTGGGTTACTTTAGGGGATCCGGACCCTTGTATACATTGGTACCAGCCACTTTGCAGAATTGGACAGAGTTTTGGCTTGGATCAAACTCGCACTGTATCCCATCAGCTCTTTGCTTTCTCTCTCTCGTCACGTGACAGCTTTTGATTGGCTTTTTAGAAGTAAATCTCACATTTTTCAAGCTTTCAAGTCATTTTCATAGCTGTTGTTAACAATTTTCCAAGGTTTTAAATAGCGTTTATAGCGTCGTAGCGGGAAGGCTAAAAAAAAAGCTATAGCGAATAGCGTCGCTATAGCGGAAGCTATTCCAAATAGCGTTTTTTTTTTTTACATTTCGTATATTCAATATTTGTACTAAATATCAACATTATCTAAGGTCTCATAGAACAATAAATAACACCAAAGTAATTAAGAAATTATAATATTCATATTGAACCCGTACAAAGTCCAAATTGCGGTTCAAAATATCCATAGTAATATCATAAACTCCAAATTGCGGTTCAAAATATCCATAGTAATATCATAAACTATCGATTTTTCCTATTAAAAATATCTTAAGTATCATGATTCATGACATAATCTATTTTTTTTTTCTATTCAAATTTTAATTCCGGTTTGGACTTTTTTTCTATTCAAATTTCAATTTCTATTCCCAATTTCAAATTGATTTATTTGTAGCAAGTAGCAACAAATTCAATTTCGGTTTGAGATTTTTTTTATCTTTATTTAAAACCCATATAAATTGCTTAAAAATAAAAAATAAAAAAAAACCCATATTGTATAGCGCAAATAGCGCTGTAGCGGACCGCTATAGCAGCCGTAGCGCAAATAGCGCATTTTGATGTCGTAGCGTAGCGTTTGGGGTCCAAAAACGCTATAGCGGCGCTATAGCGCGCTATTTAGAACACTGCAATTTTCACATGTATTGCCTGGTTTCAAAATTTTTAAAAATATACCTTAACATGTATTGCTTGGTTTCAATAAAATAAAAAAAATATACCTTAACATGTATTGCTTGGTTTCAATAAAATTAAAAAAATATACCTTAACATGTATTGCTTGGTTTCAATAAAATTAAAAAAAATATACCTTAACATGTATTGCTTGGTTTCAATAAAAAAAAATATACCTTAACATGTATTGCTTGGTCAATAAAATAAAAAAAATATACCTTAACATGCATTGCTTGGTTTCAATAAAATAAAAAAAATATACCTTAACATGCATTGCTTGGTTTCAATAAAATAAAAAAAATATACCTTAACATGCATTGCTTGGTTTCAATAAAATAAAAAAAATATACCTTAACATGCATTGCTTGGTTTCAATAAAATTAAAAAAATATACCTTAACATGTATTGCTTGGTTTCAATAAAATAAAATAAAAATACCTTAACATGTATTGCCTGGTTTCAATAAAATAAAAAAAATATACCTTAACATGTATTGCTTGGTTTCAATAAAATAAAATAAAATATACCTTAACATGTATTGCTTGGTTTCAATAAAAAAAAAATATACCTTAACATGTATTGCTTGGTTTCAATAAAATAAAAAAAATATACCTTAACATGTATTGCTTGGTTTCAATAAAATAAAAAAAATATACCTTAACATGCATTGCTTGGTTTCAATAAAATTAAAAAAATATACCTTAACATGTATTGCTTGGTTTCAATAAAATAAAAAAAATAGCCATGCTCACTGACCTTAAAAAAAAAAAAAAAATATATATATATATATATATATATATAGAGTAGAACTAGGGTGCTCCTAAGCTCACCAAGCCCTTCGTGAGCGCGACTCTAAAACCTATCGAATTGACTTCAAACGACATTTTCAAACCGTTAGATGTTCAATCTATATTAAAATGTACTTGGAGACCAAATTTTACATTTTTTGGAATTTTTTTACTATTTATTAAGATGGTTTGAAAATCGCTGTTTTTATTAAAATTCTGCACCATTGGAAAACAGCGATTTTCAAACCATCTTAATAAATAGTAAAAAATTCCAAAAAATGTAAAATTTGGTCTCCAAGTACATTTTAATATAGATTGAACATCTAACTGTTTGGAAATGTCGTTTGAAGTCAATTCGATATGTTTTAGAGTCTCGCTCACGGAAGGGCTTGGTGAGCTTAGGAGCACCCTAGTTCTACTCTATATATATATATATATATATAGAGATTGGCTAATTAATAACGTTAGAACTTCGGCCCGAAGTTCTAACGGGTCGTTTTTGCAATTTCAAAATCCAAACAACCCATCCGAACCGTTCAACATGTTCTCTATATTGAAATGTGCTTGGAGACCAAATTTTACATTTTTTGGAATTTTTTTGCTATTTATTAAGCCACTTTGAAAATTCTGATCCGGTGGTCCAGAAAATTTGGCTGTTTTTTACTGTTCACCGTTGGATCAGAAACTTTCAAAGTGGCTTAATAAATAGCAAAAAAATTCCAAAAAATGTAAAATTTGGTCTCCAAGCACATCTCAATATAGAGAACATGTTGAACGGTTCGGATGGGTTGTTTGGATTTTGAAATTGCAAAAACGACCCGTTAGAACTTCGGCCGAAGTTCTAACGTTATTACATTAGCCAATCTCTATATATATATATATATATATATATACCTTAACATGTATTGCTTGGTTTCAATAAAATAAAAAAATATACCTTAACATGTATTGCTTGGTTTCAATAAAAATTAAAAAAATATACCTTAACATGTATTGCTTGGTTGCAATACAAGTAAAAAATATACCTTAACATGTATAGCTTGGTTTCAATAAAATAAAAAAAATACACCTTAACATGTATTCCTCGGTTTCAATAAAAACTCAAGAGTGAGGCTACGGTGCTATGCATAGCATGGATGGGGTCCGTGTTACGGCTCAAAATTTGACTTTTCAAAATCCTAACAGTCGATCCGAACCATTCAACATGATTATAAAATGAATATGTACTTGCAAACCAAATTTTACATTTTTTCAAATTTTTTTACTATTTTTTCGAAAATCACTTGATCTGAACATTCTGGACCATCCAAAAGCAGCATATCTAAAAAGCAGTAAAAAAATTTGAAAAAATGTAAAATTTGGTTTGCAAGTACATATTCATTTTATAATCATGTTGAACGGTTCGGATCAACCGTTAGGATTTTGAAAAGTTAAATTTTGAGCCGTAGCACGAACCCCATCCGTGCTATGCATAGCACCGTAGCCTCACTCAAAACTCAAATATATACCTTAACATGTATAGAAATATACCTTAAAACATGTATTGCTTTGTTTCAATAAAAAAAAGTACTTTCAAGAGTGAAAATACTCAAAATATGCATAGAGCTTAATAAGAATCATTGGCTCAGAATAATAATAATAATAATTATTATTATTGTTATTGTTATTATTATTATTAAAGTACATACTTCGGTATGTGAGAACAGCGAAGATGTGATTTTTGTTGTGCCGTGAGAGTCATCGGTAAGGAGCCTTATATGAAAAAAACCTCTACTTATAAATTAAGTCTCAATTTTTTTTTTTTTAAAACCGTCACTCAGAATATGAAAAAAAATACTGTCTTTCAAAAAAAAAAATATGAAAAATTCCAAACCAACTTAATTACAAAGTTCATTAGAGAAACCATCTTTACCGAAGATGAAGTTTGATATGAAATTTTGAAATTGGAAATTCAATCTCAGTATAGACTTTGAACTTGGTTTGGAGGATCCTCTCATAGGCTGCCACAGAAAATCTGGAGAGAACTCAACTTCGGTTTGCCAAAAAAAAAAAACGAACTTTTAACTTCAGTTTGCCCCAAAAAAAAAACACAAACTTCAACTTTGCTCCCCAAAAAAAACCAAACATTAACTTCGGTATGAGAAATAAGAAACTGAAATTGAACTTGGGTATGCTCTTTTTGACTTTTTTTTTTAATTCGAACGGGTAGGATCTGTGTAACTTTTGTGTAGCAATGCATATCGAACTTCAATTTCGGTGAAGAGGGTTTTCCTAAATAAATTTGTAATCAAGTTGGTGGGGTCCGGGAATATTAAAACAAACACGGCGACTGTTTGAGCACTCTGAAGCTGAAGAACAGGACCCACTTTACAGGAATGGAGAAGATGCTGGACGGAACTGGAGAGGAGGCTGAATGAAAGGGAGAGTAACCATTGATCACCTCAGCTCCAGAACTATGGTTGATCATAGTTCTTTCATCGACAACTCAGCTCCAGAACTATGGTAGACTATTATCAAGTATTTTGAGGACAAATATCCTCCCAGGTACCTGATTCAAGCAAATTGCAATGGCCGGTTCAGATTAATTCTATCTGGACCAAACTCAATCTGGTGCCTATTGAGACTGTAGGGGGTATGTTTTGAGATTCGTACCATGTTAAATGGGCCGTCTGATCATAATTTGCTTGAGTCAGGTAACCTGAGGTGATGTGAATTCGTATTTAGGTGATGTGAATTCGTATTTTGAGTGTTCTAGCTACGTTTTGGTCTTGTGTTGTTGTATTCCATTTTCTTTGAATTCAATAAAATTGTTTGATTTCTTTCTTGTTTGTGTTCAATTCGTGATCTATGTTGCTTCGTTACGTCTTGGACTTAACATCAAACCTCTAACTTTTTGAAAAATTACGAAAGCATCTCTTCTCCAGAATCAATGGTACAAAAATTACCTTGAATCAGTCCCTAATATAGTTGATATTTGATTAGAGATAATATTGGAACATTCCAACATTCCAACATTCGCATTCACATTAATTCATTTATATTCAATTGGATTTCAAAATATTTTTGACATTTAGTCTGGATCTGGATGATGCATAATACATTTGTGATTTTATGAAGTAACCGGAAATGCACAGTCAGTCACTAATGATACTTGCAGCGGGTTTCATGTAATCCATTGTTTTAACCCGCTACACAACTGTGATATAGAATGTTCCTAATTTTTTCTGCTTAATAATTAATACACTCTTTTAAACTGTCTGATATGATCGGGCGGTTTAGGAGAAAAGGGCGACGTCGCCCATCTCCTTTCCTGAATTCTTATCACTAAGGTAACAGAATATTTCTGTTTGGATCTGGACCGTCCAATCAGAATCCGCACAACTATTAAAGCCGCCTCGTGTGATTGACGGCCGTGATCCAAACAGAAATATTCTGTTACCTCAGGGATAAGGATTCCTTCAGGTGCTAAATCTGTGTGTACGCACTACGCATAGTTTCATCGGTCACAATTCCGATTTGTTGGAAGTGAAGGCCAAACGCAAGAAGAGTAAAGGGATCAACTCAGCCGACACATCTCTCGTCTCTCTTCTCCGTTCGAATCTCTCTCTCTCTCTCTCTCTCTCTCTCTCTCTCTCTCTCTATCTCTATCTCTCTCACACACACACACACCTCCCTCTCGCACCCCCTCTGTCGTAAAAATCATGATGCTATCAGACAATTAGTACAATAGTTGTTTCAGTTATGTTATTAGACTATTAGTCATCACCTTCTCTATACTTAATTTTCGGGGAGTAATTTATTACTGGGTTTCAATGCGAAGCATGTTAATTTGTGAATTTAGGTAACGTCCCAATTGCTTTGTACCAGCAACTGCTGAGCTGTTTGTGAAATACAGTAGACCGAGGTGAGGTTTTGAATAAATGAAATAAGGATAACAGTTTAGAATTTGACGCAGTACCTCTTAGTTCCCAGTACTGTTAGAAATACTGGCCCTACTGGTATAAGCTAGTCATAATACTGCCCCTACTTTATTCTGGTCAATGTGACCTTACCAGTGCCTCAGAACTAAGTGAGTGTCAACATAATCACTGTTTATTTGTATAGCACATCCTATAAAATAACTTTTCCTTTTCAGATTGGATCTGTTGCTTGATAGGCACACAGAATATCGACATCTCACTTGGTATCCAAATGGATATGCAATTCAGGTACTTTCTTTTCTAGATTGAAATGTTCAATTTGGTTTGCATGAAAAGGAAGTAGGCCAAACCTGAACTAAAAGAACCATTACAATGAATTTAATTTTTGTGGCCATCAAAGAATAGTTCGGCCATTCAAACTGCCCCTCCAACCAAATCATCAAATCAACCAAATTGCTGCTTCAAGAGTATCTTCGTTTTTTGTGGGTCTGATCTGTTTTAACAAAATTCTATTAAGAAATTCGTTGGAATGTGGTTGATTAGATATGATATCTTAAAAGAATATATGGTTTTTCAGTTCAAGAGTTTTAGGATGTGCCCTGTGTATGGAAAGCACATGAAATAGTAAAAAGTCATTTTATTTGTAGATTAAAAATTGCAAATTGACCGAATTGTTTGATATGCCTTGTTGGAACTTGTTTTTCCGAATGAAGGCACCAAGTAGTTTATATTCTTACAAAAATTATGTTCTTACAAGTAATTGATATGCCTTGATAGTGGAACTTCTGAAAAGCAAAGGGATTAAGGGAATCAGTAAATTGCATCTCCTTCTGTTATTGAGGTATGTTTCCTTTTTCTTTCTTGTATTAGGGTATAGACAGACAGTAGTGAGTTCTGAGTGGTGTGAAGAGGAGACCATATATGATTGTACAGTAAAAACAATAAAATGTTAGAAACTGAAACCTTCTTCTGAGTTGTGAGTGGCAAAATGTATAAAATGTCAGAAACTGAAGTGTATGATCTTTTTTGCGTCCTGAGTTAGCCCTTTTCAGCTTTGGCTGATTTGAGTTCTGAACTCATTACTGATGGTATTGTTTGACTCTCTCAAAATTTAGCTGGTAGACACTTGCCACTGGCATAATTTATGTAGTCATTATAATTTTACTCTGTCGATTTTGGATGAAACTTCGTCACTTTGCTAGTACAAGCACATATCAGCATGGTTTATGTACTTGTCACTATAATTCTACTCTCTGGCACCCACCAGTCATCTCTCTCTCTCTCTCTCTCAAACTTGGCAGTGGCTGCCTCAACAGAAGTTCAATACAAGACCTACGATGGCTTTGTCAATAAATAAAAGATCTCTTGATCTCTCTCCCTCTCTCCCCATCTCAATCCCCCTTTTCTTTTATTAACTTCAATACCCTTTTCCTTTTTTTTTTTCCAGGTTTTATCTTTGAATTACAATACCCCCACAACAGAACGAAATAATCTGATCATCGCATTAATTGAATATCACCTCAGCTGTGTTCATCTCTGTTCCTGTTTCCATTCCACCCAAATTCAATCAATAGTAGAAGCTAGAAGAAAATGAAGTACAATACCAGGTTATTGGGTCACAAGTACATTTGCACCGACCCATACCGGCTCTTGCGCCAACTAATACTGTACCTGCTCCTTCCCCTCCTATCTCTTTATTTCTTGTATACCTTAAACCTCATTCTCTCCAATGCTAACTATTCGCCTTCTGAACCTTGCCCAAGCACCACCACCACCACCACCACCACCAGCAATCACCTCTCCTTTACCGACTCGAAAATTGCCAAAACAAAATACAATGAGACAGGGCTACAACACATAGTATTTGGCATTGCCGCTTCGGCCCGTCTCTGGGACAAGCGGAAAGAGTACATCAAGGTCTGGTGGCGGCCGAATCAGATGCGGGGCTTCGTCTGGCTAGACAAACCCGTTAGTGAGTTAAACTCCACCGTCTCACCTCACCAGCATGGCCTCCCCATTCTCAGGCTCTCCTCTGACACATCAAGATTCCCGTACACTCACAGGCAGGGCCGCCGGTCAGCGATTCGCCTCTCCCGAATCATCTCTGAGACGTACCGCCTCTCCCTCCCCAATGTGCGGTGGTATGTCATGGGCGACGAGGACACTGTCTTCCTCCCCGACAACCTCGTCAGAACCCTTGCCAAGTTTGACCACCGTCAGATGTACTATATCGGGTCAAATTCTGAGAGCCATTTGCAAAACATCTATTTCTCATACAACATGGCTTTTGGCGGTGGCGGCTTTGCAATCAGCCGTCCGCTGGCTCAGGCACTTGCTGCAATGCAAGACGGGTGCCTTAATAGATACCCCACACTGTATGGAAGCGATGATCGGATTCAGGCTTGCATGGCTGAGCTGGGAGTGCCGCTAACCAGGCATCAGGGATTCCACCAATACGATGTGTATGGTGACTTATTGGGACTTCTTTTGGCACACCCAGTTGCCCCCTTGATTTCCCTCCACCACCTTGATGTCGTGCAGCCAATCTTCCCAAACTATTCCACTGGGGCCCTTGCTCTGAGGAAACTATTTTCAGGGCCTGTGAGGCTGGACTCTGCTGGGGTGATGCAACAGTCGATATGCTATGATAAGGTTCACCAGTGGACAGTGTCAGTTTCGTGGGGTCTTGCAGTGCAAGTGATTAGAGGGATCATGTCACCGAGGGAAATGGAGATGCCGGCACGGACCTTTT
The DNA here is from genome assembly GCA_025461045.1 of Carex parvula. NCBI lineage: Eukaryota > Viridiplantae > Streptophyta > Magnoliopsida > Poales > Cyperaceae > Carex > Carex parvula. Next base: position 331,862 of record JAJGRW010000389.1, on the reverse strand, counting down.
TGAACTGGAAACGACGGGCCGATTATACCGCATATGCCTTCAACACCCGGCCATTGGCACGAAACCCATGCCAGAAGCCTTATGTGTATTATATGTCTGAGGCAAGGTTCGATGCAGCCAAGCGTACCACTGTGACACGGTATGATCTTAACCGTACAGACCAGCTAGCTTGCCAGTGGAAGATGGCCGACCCAGCTGAGATACTGGACCACATTGTTGTGTTCAAGAAACCAGACCCTGGATTATGGGACCGGGTAAATAATTCCTCTTTAACCCTCCATTTGAGTTGGACCACATTTGGTCTCTCTGGAATTGTCGGTTTCTCTTGTCTCGGTTTTATAGTGTTATCTAATGCAAGCACAATAAAAAAGATTGCTGTTTTAATGCTATTTAGTTGAATTTGCAGTCTCCTAGAAGGAATTGCTGTAAGTGTAAGGTGTTGACCACACCGGATAGTGATCGAAGCATAATGAGCATTGATGTAGGTGTATGTAGGGAAGGCGAGTTCAGTCAGATTTAGGTATATACTTGCACTCTTTATTTTGGATAAATTCTAGCTTCTTAGAAATTGTTTTCGTGGGGATTGCTGGAAATGTGCATTAACAGAAAAGAAAAATGGGATTCTATTTTTGAAATATTTTATAAGCACAAAGCCTAATAGCGTGAATCTGTGCCTAGACCAAGGTTTAGAAGTGACAAAAGAGAAGGTTGATGATAAAGGTCTGGTGGGGGATTTTATTTAGTTTCTGTAAGGCATGTGATTACTTAAAAAAAATGGTTGGTTTGGTTGTCCCGAGAGAAAGGACGTAAGATGTGTGTTTGGATGTTTTACACAGGTCATGCACCGAAATGGGCCACAGTATATTTGGTTTTTGTTTTTAGCTTATAAGACGTGACTACCCTAGCGCATTCTACCATGGATATGTACAATTAGGGCCTGCTAAAGAGATTGGAGCTCGCAATATTCTGTCAAAACAGAAATCAGAACAGCATAACTGATATTGCTTCGGTCCAAAGACACAGAAAAAATAGAAAAAGGGTTGCAATAGTGTGTCAGTGAGAGTGGGAGGGGCAGGGCAAGGCTGAGAGGACTCACTGCTCTATTCGCAATCAACTAATTTGTAATATTCTCTTCTTAAAGGTTTTCTTTCATTTTTTGTTACTTTTTTCCTATTTTATTAGAATATTAGGACAGAGCTTTGATATCCAGTTGATGTAGCTACATATCGCTCAAGTGGATATGCAAATTGAAAAGGGATCATAGTATTTACTGCCATATTAGTCAGATTGCTTTTATTATGATTTTCTATTTATGTGGTCGCCCACCTTGTTACTGAAAAAATGGTAGTACTAAAATTCACATGTTTATATTTCTATATTTACAAAAAAATTGGGAAACAAATAACTGTGTAATCATTGTTAGTACCTAATATAAACATCCAACACATCCTAAAATTATAGTAAGAATGAAAATATGATTACAGTATGTACAAAATCACACGTGATCGAAGTTTTAACTATTTCAAGGCAGGAGATGGCAGGGACCGCCTGGTTGGCCATTGTGTGTGCAACCCGAAGCTGACGAAGGTGGTACTGGTGTTTTGAGAGATCTTCTTTGCGTACTTCTTCTCTCAAATCCTCTAACTGTAGATCTTATTTGCATACCTCTTCTCTCAAATCCTCTAATTGTTTCTGCATTCAGACAATTACAAGCTCCCGAGAGCAACAACAACAACAGTAGTAGCAGTGCATTAACTATCACTTTTGTGTTAGCTTCCATGACTATTTGTTGTGCACGACTTGAATTAGAATCTTCGAATGTCTCGAGTGTTGGATGAACTGTATGGTTTTAAGTTTGAATCAGTGAGAATTCAAATGCCTCTCTCTTTTGTTTTTTTTTGAAACCTCAAAGGCATCTCTCAATGTCGAGGATTGATTAATGATTATATAGAGTTTGTGAGGAGAAATTCCAAGGACCTTCATTCAGAAGGCAAGGGGAACTTCCATGGAAATTAGCTCTATTTGATTGTGTGAATTAGTGTGATACTGTTCATTTATCAAGCTAACAAGCCTTTGGAAATTTTGGAAATTTGTCGCACATATACACTTGCATTTTTATGTTGTAGGTAATTAGGTACGCACTGACAAATAAGTGGGACCGTTAGACCCATTTGATCAGTTTAGAACAGGTGCTTCTTCTGCAAGAAACCGAAAGTGATATCTAGCTCAAATTCCTGGCATCTTCCCGCTTAACGCAGTAAGTATATTACATGATTAATGATTTTATGATCATCTGTGTGGAGGGGGGCAGCCCAAATAATAATAATAAAAAAAAAAGGATATTATGCATCTCCAGCGAAATCACTCAAAAGGACGTGAATCTACTGACACTGTTACATATGGATATATACACCCCGGTTTTTTTGGGTCCGGATCCCCTGAAGTAACCCAATCTTTGGGTTTTATATCGAGATCGGCCAATTCGAATTCGTCGCTCGAGATCGTCGTGGGGATGTGTGCGCTCACTTCGGAGATGGATTTTCGCGGATTCGAATCGGACGGTCCCGATCTAAAACCCCGAAGTTGGGTTACTTCACTGGATCCGAATTTGGTTTTTTTGGGTTCATCAAAGCATGAATTTTCCTAAAACCGTCAACCATGACATGTAGAGTGGGAAAAACGTGCCGTGCCGTGACTAACACGCCGTGACTTTGGTATGGTGCCGTGCCGTGCCGTGACCAAGTTAATTTTTCACGTGCCGTGACCAAAATATCAATGGGTGGTCACGGCAAGCGAATGGTCACGCCGTGCCTAAACGTGCCGTGACCATATGTGACTAGCGTGACTCACGTGACTATTTAATCATAATTTATGTTAGTTTATTCAAGATTTACCATTAAATTAATATCTAATGGTCCTAATTACACGTGACTCGCGTGACTACGTGTCGTGCCGTGCCGTGACTAAATTTTTCACATGCCGTGCCGTGCCGTGTCAAAGTTTCAAAATATGAACACGGCACGCAAATGGTCACAGCACGTAAATGACACGCGTGCCGTGCCGTAATCGTACCGTTCCGTGACGGAGCCGGCTCTGCCATGCCATTTTTCCCACTCTAAATTGACATGGCATTTTTTGTAGATACTTCAGATTTAGTGTTGTTGTTGACCCGAATACCACTGCTGCAATAAGGCCAGCTCAGGTTGATATTATTCTCAAGTCTTACCAAGGCCTTAGTAAAAGCAGCGAGCAAGAGCGTCGTCATCTAACTTGTAAAAATATTGTAAATATTAATGTGCCATTTATAATTTTGGCAAAATTTCTAGTGTAACCATATAAACTTTTAAAATAGCCAATTTCTCCATGAAGAAATAAAATTGAAGATGAATTTTTAAACATTATGATAAAGGGATTACTAAAGTTGAATAAATTTAAAATTTGATTGTTTATTTGTCAAAAAAAATCATAACAATGCAACCTTCAATTTTTTTTAATTATTTGGTTTTAACTGAACAGTACTTATTTATTTATTTATTAATTGTGGTTAAGACAATTCAGTTTAAAGGGATAGGGTATCTGATTTTTTAATGTTACTTACAGTTTTGAATTTTGATAATTGGTATTTAAGAAAAACCGTGATTTTTATTTTTACCCAAAAAAAAAATATATTTTAATAAAAATAACCAGGTTTTTAAAATATTTTTATTTTTACCCAAACCGCTAGGATCCTAGCGTTCCGAATTCTTAATTCGGAACGCTGATATTCCTAGCGTTCCGAATCTCTGTTTTTTTTTTTGAAAACTATATAACTGCTGAGTGGAGAGAGAAGAAGTGAAAAAAAAAAAGAGTGAGAAGAAGGAAGAGGGAGAGGAAGGAAGAGGAAGAGGGAGAGGAAGGGAGGGGGGATGAAGGAAGAGGAGGAGGAGGAGGAGACGGGAAGTCGTCAGGTAATTTTTTTACATACGTATTACTGTTAATTACATACGTATTTATGTTAATACATACGTGTACTGTTAAAATACGTATTTACTGTACAATACTGTTCACATACGTATTTACTGTTTACATATGTACAATACTGTCACTACGTATTTGAATGTTAATACATACGTATTTACTGTACAATACTGTTCACATACGTATTTACTGTTCACATACGTATTTACTGTTCACATTTATGTTCACATAGTACTTTACCGTTCACATTTCCTGTTCA